>JAQFYC010000789.1:0-46140 GCA_034694165.1 Tomocerus mixtus
TAGTTAGAGTTAAAGTTAAGATTAAAATAAACTAAAAGACAGAAAATAATCTTAACGCAAACTTAACGCGTTAGTTAAGTTAGAAGTTAAGTTGAAGTTGAACTAAAACTAACAGACAAACAGAAAATAAACTTAACTTCTAACTTAACAAGTTAGTTAAGTTAGAAGTTAAGTTGAAGTTGAACTAAAACAAATTTAACCTAACCTAAACCTGATTAAAACTTGCTTGCTATTGGGGCGGCAACAATAGTACATAATAATATGTAGTTTTCACTATTAGTATACAATAACGTCAAGATGTTGGAATAGATACCCACACAATTGAAATAACGATTTTCATTCACTCACAACATACACTCCTTAACTAATTAAATTACACTGTAGGATTAGTCATTACACAACTGAAAATTTTATGATCAAGCAAAATGTAGGTTACACAATTGGGCCCAAGCTACTTTATTTTCACTTTTAATGAAGTTCTGCACACATATTTGCATTCCTTCAGTTAGTAATGCTGAATTACTTATTTTGCATGAAACCTTATCGTCTCCGGTTGTCCAGAATTATGCTGATAGAGAGCAAACATTTGTATGTACTTAATAATTAAGTGTTCACACGGGAAGGTGACCAAGAAACTCATTATTCCCTTTGCACGCTGTATATGTATATTATGCTACAATAGAGTGTATTAGTGCATATATGTGTTCACTTACTCCTTATCCTTACTGTCTTACGCAATCAAGTATCTAATGCTTTCCTTATCGTAGTACATACATACACTTATAATGAGAAACTGAAACAGTTACTTAACTTCACTTCACTTTACATAATATTATTATATAATTTAGTAGGAATGCTTATATCTAGCACTTCTATATAAATATACTATTAGGTAGTAGCTGTATAAATGTAATTCACTTCTGAAAAATAATTCAGTGTCTCAAGTCTCAATGAATGAGTAAAGAAGTTCATTCAGAACTTATTGTAATATTATTATATTTTCTCCGGCGATTTCCAAGTGTAGTCTCTACCACTTGAAGTAGTAAGTTCATCCTTACTACATGAAAAAATAAACTCCATAATAAAATGGGTATTGACTTGAGTTGTGAAAAGAGATTTATTAGTGAGCTGTATCGTCATGACTATGACTTCACACGTTGCATTTAGTATGTAGGTATTTATAAGTTGTGTCTTTTCTTGTCTGTATGGCAGCCAAGTCAAAGTCGACAGGGTGCGTGTGTGTATTTATGTATATACTGTACTTACTAGCTAAGAAGCTCTGGTATTGGTATGAGATGACTAAGAAAATATGTGAACTGTGAAGAAAGAGTATGAGAAAGAAGTGAAGCCGGCATTCGGAGTTTTTAAAACCGGGAAGAGTGCGAGAGGAGGAAAGTGAAGGCACGCGGCCGGGTATGTAGTATGTACAGATAGTATGTAGCTGGTAAATACACAGTGAAGTAATAAAGTAAACCAAGACGACGGCAATGCAAGCAATTCAAGTTGAACCAACAAGAAACGAACACACAATCGACGAGAGAGAATGTTCCAGGCACACTGTCATTTATTTACTCCTCATCTCCTCCGGAGTGTCTTTCCTCACATGATCTTTGCTTTACTTTGGTTTACTTTACCCTACGCGGTGAACATCTTCCCTTCCTTCCGCTCTTCCTGCCTCACTCCATATATACAAATACAACAGAAAAAGAGACTTTTAGGTACCCATCCTACTACATCCAAATACTATACATACCTACTGCCTACATACTGAAAGACAAGACAACACAACGCACAAAGAAACAATGTAGCTTTGTGGGTAGCTGCTACAGAAACCAAAACCAGCTATGCTTACTTCTGCTATGTTATCAAGTTCCGATTCATGTAAGGATTTGGAATCGGATGAGAACATATCATTCTACTTTACTATGAGTCAATATAATCGCTGTAAAGAAATACACTTTCGCACTTACAAGCTACAACTTACAGGTTCTTACGTAATATTACCCTTGTCTCCAAGGCACATATGGAATATAAGAACATATATCCGAATTACCGAATGGATCGTCACAAGTTCAAAAGCCAGGGTATTACCTATGCGTATGCTGTGTAGTACTTTCATGTGCTATGTATACTCATGTTCTTAATGGAGCTATATCTGGTGTTGGTGTTAACTTCACTTTCGTTCGTCTGCTAATGAGCCTAAGGGTGTAAGTTGCGTAATAATACATTAGTAGGCAACTAATATATGGTTATTGGTTACTGCTATGAAGTATCCAATATCTATACAATTACCTAAGAAGTCAAAGCTAGTTTTGCCATTCCATAAGCAACATATCAAGATATGTGACAGAAAAAGCCAGTACGATGTAAATATTTCCAAATTGAAGTATGGGTAAAGTACACGATGTTCCAATGGCGATAAATTATTAGAGTATATAAATATGCTATGATTGTGACAGAAAAACTTCAGACGGGTATAAAATTATATTGAATACAAAGATGTTTAGTTTAGAACGTGATAATTAAAGTATTTCAGTTCACCTTGAGTACCATCAAGGAAAGTGGAATACATCTTAAGTTACATGTTAATTATTCTAACCAAATAAAGTTAAATTGTGGATATGATATGGGCTTCCTCATGTGAAAAGTGTGGGGTGATCCACATATTAGGTTTTTGGTTGAGGGGATGCGGATGGTAGGGGCTAGTATATGGGTAGAATAGCAATTCCCATTTTGAGCTCAGCAAAGGTGAGGGTGTCCAAAAATAGTAAAATTTGTCTTCCGTAATATATATGCATCATCCAATCCACCCTGTTGTCAATCGAGCAGTGATTGTGAAATATCAGCACTGAGAATTTAGGTTTTTTATTGTGTCCGTACTTTCACCATAAATGTCTGCAATAACACATAACACCTGTACTTGAGAAAATGTAAGTAACTAACAATAAGTCATAGTAATGCTATGTTGAACAATAATCATTTTCGTACAATTTTATATAAGGTGCTGATGTCCGAACGTCCCTGTTGATTTACATGAGTTGACTAAGTTGTGTTATGCAGATATAGTTCACGCCAGTTCACGACAATTCAGTTTAATAAATAAAAAGGCATCATTTAAATTTTCATTTATTTATCATTTAAAAATTGATTGTTTTATTGTATTAATACGATTTTAGAATTTCAGTACATTTTTTAAGAGCCAACCAATTTGTTTTCAAAAAATGTACATATTTATACATACATACATACAAAATAAAAATTAGTATAGTTTTGATTTCGATGTATGCTTCAATTATTTGCTCGGAATACATTGATTGGTAGTTAAATTGTTACATTGGTGAAAATTTCGTCAACCTCAACATTTATTCTTAATTTCGCATACAATTTGCATACATACAACGCATACATACAACAGTGTTCAAACGCAATGAACATCCGATTACAATATTGTATTGATACAATTTAGATTTAGATTCACAATTTAACAACCTAAATATTGTGACTTTCCACGTCAGCGTAGTCTTAATTATTATTATATGGTAATATAGTAGATGTGAATATCGTGATTCACCTCCATGCATCTGCACATGACCCTTACAATGTAGTTTGCAGTGAAGCGTGACATTGAAAAATAGGAAAGTAAATACTTAGAAGTCCTCTCGAGAATCACAATTTGCTGTAATCAAGGACTATAAAAGAAACGTAAATACTAGTACTTTCATGATTACGTTACACCATAGAAGGTATTAATAACGCTATACTATTAATAACAACGTCAAAATAATAATAATACTTTTTACAAAATCATGTTTAATAAAGGTGTCCACTGTACTGGGACTGGGAAGGTAATTAACTACTAAGAGATGGAAAAGATCTTTAAAATTAACACATTTGTGTACAAAACGTACATGGTTATGTCATATGTATTATGGACAGCGGTTTTTAACACAATGTAGTTTGCAATAGTATTATCAGCTTACCTTACTCCTCTGTAAGAAAGCTGGAGCAGTGCGTACAACAGTAAAGCCTTCAACTCCAATGTTACGAAAATTTTAAACCAATCATTGACTTCTACCTACCATACCGAATTTCGGAATTAGCTAAAATAATAACAGGTTGTAAATTAATATACCTAAATTCTATTAACGTTCTGAGGATCGAATATGACACTACATACTTCAACAAACCGAGATGGGATGCCTGATTGGTTAATTATCAATCTCTGCTATCGCTCGCGCGAGCACCGGGTTCGAATCTCGCTTGGCGCACTTGGCTCTTGGGCCTATGTTGTCTTCTGATTGAGCGCTTTTTCGTCGCCAGTGGTCCTTTTGGGATTGCCACTGCTCACTAGTATGACGATATTTAAACCCCGAATCGGTCTCTAAAATGATTGTCCCAGACCCTATACGTATTTATTAACAACAATTCCAACGTTGAGGTGTTCGTGTTGGGGAGTTTGCAATTGACCTTTAATACGTATAAGTGGCCCGTTCCCTGAACAATCACTGTGCGCGAGTAAGTTCGTCTCCATATAACATAACACACACTGCAGCAGATAAGTGCCAAGATGTTTTCCATTAATATTACTTCTATACGGAAGATGCTTGAATATGGACACAAAGATATTTGATCCTTTTTAGAGGGGGCTGGAAGAAAGAATCGTAAATCCGAAAAATTATGAAACTTCAGTAGTGCAGAGCAACAAAGAAAGCCCATCAAAAGTAGGAGATTATAAATTCAATTCATGAAGACGGGCCAAACATAGAGGGTTCCTGTATTGGTCTCCCGTATCGTTACAGTCTCAACAGTCCCATCACGTGGATAAATAACTTGTCCGTCTTGAATTTCTGACTGCAAAGTGGCGACAGCAGCCGCCTGCGTTAAAAGTAATGCATATTTAGGACTACGTACACACTGAAAACATAAAAAAGAAATTAATAATATGAAAACTACAACTGCACAATTTTTCCTACCTCTAAAGAGGAATGACCTCGTCCATCTTGCGTCAGAGTAATGTTAATGGGAGTCCCCTCAGCCAGATCTCCAGTAATGACAGTTTCCCCTGTTTCTTCTAGTATTTGTTGCGTCTGCTGTGCAGTTAACTGTGTTCCCTGCACTTGAATTGTCTGTGCTCCATTTCTAACAGCTTGGGCTATCTGTTGTCCAATTTGTGGCCCGATTGTAGCGATTATCTAAACATTAATTATTATTATTAAAACACTGCGGCAGGCATGATTCATAATAATTGCACTGAATCAAAAACTTAGGTTACCTGGTTTACGTGGTTTGCATTACTAACGGTAACGACACTGGTAGTTGTCTGTAAATTTTGGGCTTGTGAAAGTTGCGAAATCTGGGCTGCATGGGCATGGTTATGATCCCGGTTGTGGGATGCCATGTGTCTTTTCATATCAGATCTAACTCTAAAAGGCTTTCCGCATATTGTACAAGCATGCGGCTTCTCTCCAGTATGAATTCTTCTATGGTTTTGTAAGTAGCTTGCAGCTCGGAAGCATTTTCCACAAAATTCGCATTTGTAATTTCGTTCTCCAGTATGGATTCGTCTGTGAACTATTAGGCTATATTTGCGAGCAAAATCCTTCCCGCAAAATTCACATTGGTATTGCCGAATATCGGAATGAATCGAGATCACATGGTATTTTAGGTCCCCCCATTGCCGAAAATGTCGTCCACAGTGCTCACATTTATACGGCTTTTCTCCGGAATGAAGTCTCATGTGAACCTTTGTAAAAACAGTACCATTTTACTTAAAATCTTTCATTGACAAATTGATAAGGCTTCATATTTCAATGCAACAACATCGGGCAGTAAATAAATAAATATTTCCTTATAAATATCTTGGTAATGTAAAAATATTCGCTTGGTATAGAAACAAATACATTAATTAGTATATTGAAGGTAAAGAATATTTACCTTTAATGCAGATGTGGCAAAAAAGCTTTTTCCGCACATTTCACATTGGTGAGGTCGTTCCCCAGTATGACTTCTCATGTGATAAACCAGCGAATTCCGGTGATTGAAGATTCTCTGGCATTCCGTGCACTTCAGAACTTCTTGTCTGCGTTGTCCTGTGGCTCGTTTTTTCTTCGATTTGGAGGCACTCCCAGCAGCAATATCTGGATGCAATTTCTTCACGTGAGCTTCCAGTTTGACTTTCGATGCAAAAGTATCATCACAAATGGGACACATATTACCATCATCGTCGACAATCATATCCTCTGGGCCAATTTCGTCTATCCCTTCGCCAAACATATCTGGGTCTTCTAGGGGATCACCGTCGTATTCCTCATCTCCAGGGCTGATAGCGTGGTCACTCAACTCTTCAATCAACATATGCTTAAAACTCATCGGTGTATCTTGAACAGACTCATCACCAGGCTCCTCTTTCTTCATCTTTAATCTTTTGCCGGCCTATCAACAAGTAATAATATATAATATATTAGTATTAATCACTGTTTCAAGAATATAATACTCTTGCCAACAAAGTAATTGCATTTCAAACAAACCTTCATTTTTGCCTTTTCCATTTCATATTGTATTACTTCTTCGTCTGTATCGTTTTGCTTGTTACACGTCTCAGTGTGAGCAAGATAAGTCTTTTCTCTCCTAAACGTCCTATTACATTTATGGCAAACGAGTATAACTTTTTCTGGTGTGTCTGCCACAGGAGCACTTCCGCTACTTTCAGTTCTTGCGGTGCGACGATTTCCGCCTTTATTGGAAGAACGAGGTGTATCAGTTTCTGGTGGAGCTTGAGAGACTGCCACCGAAAAGAAAGTCGAGACCATCTGGTCCTCCACATCTTTGCTATTTTGCGGTGTTTGGGCTCTACAACCCTCATAGTGAGCTTTGAGGTGCTCAAAGAACTTTAACTGATTTGTGCACACAGCTTTGCATATATCACAAGTGTAGTTTGGCTGTAGTAGTCCATGTTCTTTGTTTTGATGCTCTTTCAGAGATTCTTCAGAATTACAACACACGCTACATGTAGGGCACATATGTTTTACTCCACCTCGATTATTCTTCTTGCTATTTACCGGAGCTTTTAACTTTGGTGGAATGCGTTTTTTGTGAGGTAGCGATTTCCTAAAACAACGGTCACACAAAGTCATATAACACTTTATTGAACATGTAACATAAAAAATGTAATAAATAATACAATTATAATCAAATAAAACTCAGCTTACTTTTGTTTTACATCGCCATTTATCACTGAAGATTGAAACTGCTGATCAGAGTTACGATTCTGAGAAGCCTGAATATTAATTTCTGTTATCTCGTCAATATCAGAATCTAATTGCTCTTCTTTAATGTCGACGTCCACAAGAATTTGGTCTCCATATGATCCATCGTTAACGTTTTGGTGTTGTTGTAGTTGTTGACGAAGTAATTGCTGGGTAGGATTATTAATTATATGCATTTGGCCATTAGAACCTCCCACCAAACCCAATGTGGGCCCGGAGTGCCTCTGCTGCTGCTGAACAGCCACCAAAGTTGCTGCCAATTGACGATCCTCTTCAGTGATTCCTGCTGGTTCTCCCGGCTGGTTTTCAATTTGAGATGTGTGTACTAGTACTTGGCTGTTACACAAGTCATGGCCGATTATCTCTTCAGAGACAACGTTGGTGACCTAAATAGTCAGTAGATTATATAAAGTCATGCCAATTTTGAGGGTTGCCTCTTCAATGCATATAAATTGTGTGCACTTAAATACTGAAACTTCGCTTAAACTATATTGAAAATAAAAAGCTGGAACGTCTGCAGTGATAAATTAATATTGAAAATTCTACTAACTACCAAACCAAGCTATAGTATTTGTACAAGAAATTGGAGACTTTAGTGTACTGGACATCCGATAGAGTTACCATAAATTCAAAACAGTTTACATCTTTATGAATATTTAAGGAAATAAGATAACAATTTAAATACGTAGGTTAAACTGATTAAAATTGTATATGACGACTTTAACCTATTTTCCTCAGATTCATCTGGATTACTAAATTACGACTTACGAGGAGTCCTCCATAGAAATTCCAAAAAACCTTTGTTAGTTGTCGAAAGATCTATTCTTGCAGGTAATAATATCACAAATTCTTGCAGACATTGAATTCAGGAATTGTTGAAGTGTAAGGGTGTCACAAATCTTGTTCAGTCTTCTTATTAGAATCATTCTTGTTAGTACGCGTACACCATTCACAAAACAACTACCTAAGCATTACAAAGTTACAATTTAAATAAGTAAAGCCACATCAAATGCATAGATTCCAAAAACCGCATTGATTATTGATTATAAATAATGCAACCCATATCCATTAAAACAACGATTTTCACCAAATTCACTAAAATGTACAAGTAGACAGGTACAAGCACATTAAATACACACTTTTCGCCCACCCAGGTAGCAAAAAGACATTTTTAGTTTACCGACAAAAGCAAACTTTTTACTTACATCCAAAAACATTTTCCAGCATTCCATACATTTACACATACAAAACAAAACTTCTATCCATGTAAACAAACGAGCGTTTTATCATGAAAATTACATCTTTAGAAATTCCAAATGGTATTTTTGTCAAAACATTACTTTTCGGGGAAAATCACCTATACAGGGTAGGTATAGGTATATTATTATAGCTGCATGGTTGTATGAAAGTCAACGCAAAAGTGAAAATGATGTGATATCGTTAATGTTGGCTTAAGAAATGCGATATTTGAGCATTTACAGATAAATACTTATCAATACTATAGTTAGCATATTCTGTAGACCGAAACCGAATATTGTAGCTATAGGATTTTGGCAAATGGCTTAAATTATCAATGTGAGGGAAAAGCATAGAAACTTTACAAGATACGTGACTAAAAATATAAATAATAACTTTGCAATCTACTAAATTATACTTAGCTGATTAAGAACAATTGCTTAGTATAAGTAATAGGTACAATAATTATGTATACATAATTGTGAATATTAGATCAGACCTCAAATTGGGCGGTGGTGTAGGTTTGGTTTCCATCTGTAGAATAATATTGGGCTTGAATACTGTGTTCCCCTCCTTGTTGCATCATTTCAGCCACAATATGACTTGGTATTTCAGCCAGTGTTTCCATTGTCTATTGAATGGCAATTAAATCAAATGTATAAAGAAGGTTCTTGACATTTTATACAAGTTTTTCGTTAATGCTAATGCTACGATTTACCTGAGTGCTCATATTAGAAATCTCAATTATTGATTGTTCCTCACTGTAGCCAACTGTACTCACAACTTGGCCATCTGCAGATATAGGAACCTCCATTTTTGGACTGAAATAAAATAATAACAATAGAAATAATACATTATTAACAAAGGAATCATTGTACATACATATTCTTTCTAAAAAAGGCTTATCATAGATGGAAACAGAACTCATTATATAGGTATTCTTTAATTATTATCTAAAATAGTTAGTACTTAGTACTTAGTATTTACATTTTGGCATAATAGGAAAATTTTACAGATTATTTACTGTAGATTAAACGAATAGGTATTATTATTACAATTATATTGTAATGGTACGTTAAAATTTTTGTAAATACTGTACGTTTTTTTTTAAGTCTAACGATTCACATTTTTTACAAATAAATAATTTTTGATTAGGCAAAAGCTAACATCTAATAATAATAATACAGCTACTAGATTAATTATATAATAATAGAATGTGTTAGAAAAGTACGGAAACAAAAGTCCAAATGCTCTACCATATTCAAGTTTACATAATAAACATTTATTTCCGCATTAAGCATAACATACATCATAATCGTTTGCATTATATTCTTTAAAAATAGTTTTATAGCTCATTCAAGACGCATTAATTGAAATTTGGGCTATGTCCAATATCTGGCAGCGGATAAGATATTTGGACTAACTATGTAAATATCTCTGATCTACAAGTTCCTTCAATCTTTAAGCTGAATATCAAATAATATTTTAGATTTGCAGGTGTATTGGATTGGAGGTGACCAGATAGATCGTATATATAACTTAAAGTAGCAATTTACTTGTCTAAATAATGTGCACGCATGAACAATAAAACAGAGTTTTGCAATGTTGATAGATAATGTTGAATGTTTTGCTCGCGAAAGAGAATAAGTGAAATTTTACATCTATGGGAGCCTCTTTGCCGTTTGCAGTTGCAAGGTCATTCCTTACAGTAGAAAATGGCTTCTACAGGCCAGCCTTTGATTTCGTCCCGTACTGATTATTCTAGCATTTCAAAATATTTTAGAAAATACAGAACTGTACTAGGAGGGCTAAAGAGTCTATAAAATTTTTCAAGGGCTCTTGTCAGTCTACTATAGGGCCAAAATTAAGTCAAAGTTAACTTACCCGGTGACAAACGAATCCAAATATGACAACAACGGCACAGTAGTCACACACTACACTTTTGCAACCAACGCCTAGTCTCTTCTCTCTCAGACTGGCCAGGACATTTGCAACTACTCTTTTCAGCTGTCACCAGATCACCCAAAGCCCACCAATCACGCATTAACCGCCAATTTCTAATCTTACGGATTCCTGGCAACCTCTCGACTGTCTCTACTCAAAAACACATCAAAAACCAAGGTAAACAAACAAAGTAAAGTGGGACACAAATTGTACTCATCTTCCGTTCTTGTCAATTAACCATTACTTAGGTAAGAAGAATTATTATTTTGCTTTGTTATACCATGTATTATGAGTAAAAATACATGTTACGATATGGTTATACAAGTTATTAATGTGTGTTGTTTACTGATACTGATTGTGAGTTTCATCATTTATTGAATGTTGATTTGCATTGCCAATTTGTGTCAGAGTAAGGAGTAAGGAAGACGTTGTTGTGGGGTCCTCCCATGGGAGGACACCATGACAAAAGTAATGGGAGCTTTTGGGGGCTGACTTTTGATAATAATTTCAATAATTTTAAGTAATCGAAACCGTAGGGTCCTGTGAAACCGTGGTCCTGTGGTTTATCTATATTGTTTTGCAAGGTGTCCTTTCATTGGGAGAACCTCACGTCACGTCTGCTTTACCAAACCCCAAATGTAATTAGGCACGATTAGTTACATTTACAGTTTTATTAAATTAAAGGCATTAAAGACACTATGTCGAGAAATGGATACCTAGAACTTATTAGTTAAAAATTCCAAGGATGGTGGTGTGGTGTGTTGTTATAGCCCTTTTGGGACAACATAAAATATGTACCATCGCTGTTTGCTATCGTGTTAAATGCATAACTTTTCCAACTGTTATGTCGTTTCGATGTCTATTTTTATTTACCACAGATAAAGAAACTGCTAGCCATTGTTTAATAGTCGCTTAATTTTCTCTTTAAAGTTGAATTAATAGCCGATAGTTGCACAGTTTGTCTTGTATTATTATTATTAGGTAGACATGGCATATAGGTATTTCTGGGGTATTTCTGATTAAGAAGGAAGCTTTGAAGCTTCTCTTAGAAAATGCTAGAAATGAACTACGTACAACTATTAATCGTATAATGACATGCATTTTTATAAAATTGCAGACTAAACGGTGGAAGTTTCCGACTACATTAAGCCATTAATATTAAGTATATTTTCAAAACATACCTAATGCAGACTTATACTTGGTAATTAATTTTTTGGCCAGTTTGTACTAAATCATTTATAATGTGAATTAATTCAAAATTTTTTTTACAATACAGGTGAAGAGGAGTACATCAGTCCGTTAAAATGCCGGACACATTAAGCCATTTTAATGAAAGAAGTGATATTGTCGTGACAGCTACTGATTGGGGAAATTGGTGCCAAAACGTACAGGAAGTTCACGTTAGTGTTTTCTTGCCGCCTGGGACACGAGCCAAAGATCTTCAAATAGTTATCAAACCGAACTATATTAGTTGTGCAATGGGAACAAAAGTTTATTTTCAAGTAAGCCAATAAATATAACGAAGGCTGAACAAGGCATTATAGTTATACAATAAACTATTAAACTGGTGCATTTTAGCTTACATCTTAATATATGTGTATCTGTATACATATCAAATTATAAAATATGTCAACAATGTTGATTGGTGTCATTGTTTGGACTAGGGACTTGTTTAAATTGGGAACAATGAAAATACTTTATTACTTAATAGACATTCGGTAATATTTAATTATCCTTGTTATAAAGATAAAATGATGTGGACGTGATACATCATTTGCCCATTTATGCAGATTAACTCTATTTACTGTGGAATTTTTACTGTTTTAGATGAGACATTGGAAAATGCCAGTTGTGTAAATGGAAATGGTGTCGTGTAGCATTAACATTTTGAGAAACCTTGTTGGGAGCGTATTTCTGACTTAAGTAATTATATTAACACTTTATAATCCGTTACAAGTGTACATTACATAGTACTGAACGTTATTTTATTAGTTGAAATTGTAACATTCTATAGTATTTAAATCCATTCATAGAAGCAACGGCAGATTAAGTTAATACAAACGATGCTAGCGTAAGAAAGTTTACTATGTAATAATTTGTTAGCTGCTCGTCCTTGATAGACGTATACATTTTTTCTAGGGCCCCTTATTTGGAGTAGTTCATCCTGATGAGTCAACATGGACCATTGAGGACAAATGGTGCGCAAGGATCGTTTTGAGCAAGGCAGATTTTTCGACCAGGTATGCGATAAATAGAATATATTATACTTTATTAGTGCAGTACATAGTAAAGTACAAGTAGCTCCCATTATTTTATCCAATTTATAATTTGTACTTAAAGGGAAAGTCCTTGGATGTCACTTCTTGAAAACGACTATGCCGTTTCAGAAAATGAAAAACGGGAAATAATTAAAAAATTGGATTTAGAGCGCTTCCAAATGGAGGTTAGTTTTTAATTCGTCACTTCATCTAATGACCAATTCGGCAAAATAAATAAAAATGTGATTTTGTAACATTACAACATTAGTTCTTATAACACAAATTCAATTGTCTGTTTGGGTTACATTTACAGAACCCGGGAATGGACTTTAGTGCCGCAAAACTCCAAGGTGAATAACTGAAAAATGAAAAGGAGTTCGGATGGTATTTTAATATTAGAATATTTGGGAGAATAGCAATCATGGGGTTGCACTGTACCTATAGTCACTATTTGTGCTATGTAGTGATTAACTGTTCCATAATATACGGTATATAATAAGTAATATAGAGATTTAATGAGAAAGCATTTATGTGTCATTAGCCTGTTTTGGGAATCAGTTTTAGTAAATGCGGTACATTGTGTTAAAACAAGTAAGTATTTAGTACCATGTTGTATTAGACGTCTGTTTCCGTATGTTTGATTTTCAAGAACTGTCTAAGACATTAGAAACTTCTTCCACTGTGAGCCTGGTATAATAATGGCCTTGAACGTGCAAATGAAAAGTATAAAATTGTAGTCATTCTTGTATATATTTATGTATTATGTATATTTATATAATATTATAGTAGCATGGTGTGCACTAGTTACATGAAGAGTTGTATAAGCTAAATCAATAAAATGATCCCATGGCTTTCCTAAATATTTCATATCTATTGTCTTAGCTACTTACGATGTTTAATACACAACCCGAAAATGCCTTGCCTACGTGCGGTATCACGATTTATTTTTCAATCTTGTCTAAGTGATTGGCGATAACGTTAACAAAATTATACAAGAAGTCATGAATAAACTATAAGGTTGTTAAAATCGAGAAATATTTTTAATAACTGTGGTACCTTTTTGTACATGCATACAGCATATAAAAATATTTAAATAGCCACTACTAGAAACTAGGTACCATATAACTTAGCAGAAAAATGCTAGGGATTCATTGTAAATTGGATTATCTACTTGCTTAGATCTCCAGCCTATTAACCAGTAAATTCGTGCTCGCCTTTGCAGTTATATGATTACTTTAATTGTTGTAACGTCGTTCGAGCATGTACAGAACTTTGCTTATGAGAATGCCTTAGGTTTTATATTATTCATCTTTTGTATAATCAATATGTTACACGACATAATTGATTTAGCTCTTAGTTCTGGTAATATTAACATTGCAGTGAAAGCTTAACAAGGTTTAGTCGTATGTATGCACTGTAACATTCGTGTCACTCTGTAGTGCCAGCCATAAGTCGGTCATGTATTGATAATAAACATAGGAAATACTTAAGAAGGATGAACACATTATGTAAGTGTAATTAATGCTTGTTTTAGCAGTAGGATGTAACTTAATTAAAGATACAAAGCTAATTGGCCCAAATTGCCCAAGTACAATTGTAATACTATATTAACTACTACGTTTTAAATGGAATATAATACCATATGCATTTTGCGTGCTAAATTTTGTTCAATTATCTCCAGAAAAAACTTTTCGTGAGAAAGTGTCTGGGGTACCAGTTACTTTAACAAGAGGCTTGCAAGTAAATATGGGAGGTGAAAGTAGAGAAAGTAAAGAAGTAGATTTCCGTGGAAACAATTGGTAACGTCGGCGCCAACTCAACCGTAGGATGTTTTGAGTGGCCTCCCTTAAGAGGGGCCTTATGATTGGAAATGGCAAACATGCACCTATTTATATAGACAAGGGGTAACTTTGTAAACGAAAGGCAGTTACTGAAGAAATAAAAAATTTACCAAATTGCAAAGTGGAAAATCAGTGAATGGTTCTGCGTAGAAGGACATAAAGCAGCAAACCAGTTCCTATTACCAGCTTACTATTTGTAACCTCACTAGTTTTGGTAGCCAAGTATAGCATAGTATGTAATAACTTAGTAGCATAGAAGAGCATTATGTTACGTATGTATACATGATAGGATCGATCGGTTTTCCTGTTTCGCTGGAGAAGTAGTAAGTAAGCAGTGACGGAGATGAGGCAGGCTGGGCAGAATGGCACGGTTCAGTTATTGTGTACACATAGAATTGCAAGAGTGTAAATATAAGCCTAGGTGGATGAATGTATGTACATATTTTTGTAATATTTCGTGTGTCCTCATGGCATGGCTCTTACTTTTCACTTCACACAACACATAAGCATTTGAGTTTAGTCAGAAAGAGTTGAATTGACGACACAACTCTTCAATTTCTGTCCAGGATGAATGAGCCGCACCTCAGCTCACTCACTCAGCCTGTTCTCAGTAGAGAAAAATCTTTAGTCTCAAAGAGGACCATCAGTCCAGTTCCATTCCAGAGTTTCAGTCCAGCTCCAGCCAAGCCAACCAACCCGTCCGCTAAATAAGTTCCAGTAAAACTCTGCACATTCGCTTTCGCTAGACTACACACTGTCAAGTCTTACAATTCGACTCTACATGTATGACTGTTTTTCTCCTTTCTCTAGTGAGCTGTGGCTGACTCTGACTCTGACTCTGACTCTGAGCGTGTGAGCTGAGCTGAATCGACTTGCTGTTGTTGTAGTCTAAGCCCTATTCTCTACTTGTATATCAGTAGTCCCTTAACATTTTACATGTACGGATAGCAAAAATACATTGCATTGCGTTGTGTCTCTGCTTTTCATACCCTAACCTACTCATATTTACTTTTACTTTAGTTATCCACCCGAAAAGCTCTCTATTTTAGTATATCAGATACTTGGATGAGGTATTCTACACTGTACAGTACGGTACACGAGTACACCGTTCACACAATGCTATATTTTATTATCTACTTTGGACTGAACTACAGAGAGCTAGTAAAGAACAGCAAAGACATCCATTCTATTGTGTGCATAACCATAACATCTCTAGTTTTGGCAATACAGTACAACAACAGATAGGAAGAGAAGCTCGTCTCGTCGCTGTACTGCACTGCACTGGTAATGGTACACTACTGCTACTACTGAATGTTCCTCATTCTTGGGAACGTTCAAGTACTACAAAGAAAGAAACTCTATTCAGGGATTTTGTTTGAAAACTATTCAATTACTTAACTAAAATCAAACCTTAAGTACTTCAGAAAACTCATAAACATGCTTATATGCAAAATAAGAATTAATTAACATCTTTCGTAAAATATTATTTCAAACGCAATGATTTTGTTACTCTGCATTTTAAAAAAGGATTTACACAATAATGAAAGTTCCTTACTTTTCGTATTGTTCATATATTATGTATGGATACACAATAGTAACACCGTTTTACCAAACCTTTAAAGGCCAACTTGTATGAATGAATTGCGGATTTTACTCGAGTGGAGAAAGTACCTACACACTTTCCCTGTACTCTTAAACTGAATGTATAAGCACACTAAAAAGTTGGATAAACCGCGTACTATGCTCGCTGGTTGACGTTAAAGTTGTCTGAGTCTGAAGTAATATGAAGTATGAGTAGATGGTATTTATAGTTAGAATTGGCATACTATTGTTGGGATATTATTGTATGTATAATGTGCATGTAGCTATATATGGGAAAAAGGGTTTATACGTGTCCATAGTAGCCCGTACCTAAAATTGGGAGACGCAAATAGGTACACCTAAGGGTACACCTATACATAAAACGTATCCACGCAGGTTAAAGCTATGGTTGATGCAATATGCAATCGGCAATCGTGCAGCAAGTCCTTATGTACGTACATACGTACTACGTACATGGAGCAGTAGGTATGTATGTATGGTCGTATTCGTAGTCTACTACGCTACATATTATGCAGACATAAGTGTAGGTACGGTCTGTTAGTCTGCTGGAATATAGCAGAGAAGCGGGGATATCAGATGACTTGCCTACTGCCTTGGCTTTCCCTGTGCTCGGCACTTTCTCTGCTTTCTCATGCCTCTCTGCCTTACTTTCCCTTTCCTTTCGCATTTTGCATTATATTTGGCCTGCTCTGGTGTTCTGTTCTGTTGTCGAGTTAGGAAAGCCCAGACAAAACGAGGAGGATAGACTCCGTGAACCGTTAGTGTTGCTCTGACTCTAGAGCTCGAAGTATCATCTGTGGCCTGGTTCCCACACTCTAATCTTTCTCTCTTTCTCACTCGTGCTTTCTCTATTCTGAAAACAACAAAATCTTATTTTAACTACTGATACTTATTTAGTACTCATATCTGAATTGAATCACATACATTTACAGTACAGATATGTTAGGTACATTTACACTACCAAGTTTTTACTTTTCACAACTCTAACTAAAATAAATACACACATCACATCATACATACCTGAGTGGGTGGGTAAATGTAGATTGACTTCCCTGCGATTTGTCACATTGCTGTAAAAATAAAATTCCACTACTGTCGTGAAAAATTATAAGGACTCAAATAGTGTCTCTGGTTTGAGCTTTTAAGTGATTTATGCTCACTTTCACTCAGTTTCGCAGTTCTGTTGTTGTAGGCTACTTATTACTGCATATGCATTATGTAGTCCTTGTTCTTACAAACATTCCACCACAATACAAGCCTTACGCTAACACTAACTCTAACTCTAACACCATCATGCTCCACTAGGCTAAAAAGGTATTTGAGTACTCCTTGCTAAACTTGAACTGAACTGAACTATTATCCTAGGCTGTACTGTAATATCGTAGAGACGAAACCAAGTCCAAGTGTCTAAAAGTTGAGTGCTTTTGAACTGAGAAACTCTGTTACTCTGCGTTTCCTACATTCTACTTTACACTTTATATGTGTATTGTGCTTTGCGAATAAATATAAGTAAACTAAAGCATAAGAAAGTATGAACATTAACTCTGTGTGCTCCTGTCCTGACTCTGACTGAATGAGTTTCTTCTTTGCTTATATATCGTGTTTTCTCAACAGTACTTCGTAGTATAAATATCCTTCATCGCTTCTTGCAGCAATACTATTATACATTAGAGCCTTGAAAAGCAACTAAAGTGGAGTAAGAATAAACCAACCAGTTTTACACAGTCTTGGAGTATTGCGACAAAAATTCAATACAATTCCACTGCGGTTGGTTTGGTTAGGTTAGGTTAGCCCAAGCTAAGCTAGACTTGAGTGTTACAGATATTTTTTAGCTGTACATAGATTTATAACAGTTACATAGGAACTATGTACTACCTATGTATACTTATGTAGAACTTTCTTTCCCATGTAGCATTTTCTTGCTGGCTTACTTTGTTCTTTGACATGAGATATCATTTCTGCCTTCTACTAGTATATGTACAACATTAAATATATTATTCTTTATATGTAAGGGCATTACTTACATACTTTCGACTAGGTTCCATACATATGTAATAATTATGTAGACAGTAGACTAATGGACATGCGACAAACTTGAGTAGATACCCTATACCCGAACTCCATACACTCACAATTATTACCTCAAGCCATTATATTATCATATCTATTCTACTTATGTATACATGTATGCAATACATTATAATTATTACATTCCTTCAGGATACTTCAGGTCTAACGATATTGTCTGCATAATACATAAGTGTGTATAATGTGTAAACATTGATTCTGTGTACTGTTTGTATTGTACTATTGAATGTATGTACTTATCTACATTATCTTACTTATCTATTGGAGCAATTTTATAAAAATAGGATAGTAAGTGAGAAATGCAATAGGCTGACTGACTTGCGTGGCTTGGCTTGGATTGGCGTGGCCAGTTCAGGTGCCAGTGTGTCTATAATCTTTCCTTCCTGAAGAAGAAAATAAAAGAAGAGCGTTGGAACAGTTAGTTATCTTCTTCTCGCCATCCACTGTAGCTGACAATAATCCGGGAAAGAAAGCAAACGTCTCGACTGCAGGAACTCTTTACAATTTTCAACTCTCTTCGGTTTCGCTACATTGCACTCTGTTATATGAAAAAAGCTGCTGTGGCAGGTGCTCTCTTCTGTTTTTGTTGTGATATTCTCCCATCTCTTAATAATGTAAGCACTGCATTACACACACCATAGACTGCAAAAAGGAGAATGAAAGAATGCAGAAGAGTGAGTAAGTGAAGGAGGAGACGCCGTGCCGTCAAGTCAACCGAACCGTATGCAACT
Organism: Tomocerus mixtus; assembly: GCA_034694165.1. Classification (NCBI taxonomy): domain Eukaryota; kingdom Metazoa; phylum Arthropoda; class Collembola; order Entomobryomorpha; family Tomoceridae; genus Tomocerus; species Tomocerus mixtus. The sequence continues at coordinate 18,966 of JAQFYC010000789.1, forward strand.
CAATGGGAAGACGCTTTGATTCTTTTAAACCAACATAAGTAAGGAATATCTTCAGTAAATTCTACTTTTATCCTAGACTAAAACTTACTACATACATACGTACATACATACATACATAATACATACTGATGAATATTCATAGATCATAAGCATGGCCAATAATAATAAGTATGCTTCCAGTCCACAGATCATCTTCCTCGACATGTGCTATGTATAACCATTTGAGATAGGCACATAAACCATATAATATGCTCATAACATTTTACATACAAATTATGGAGATGCAGAGCTTTTAGATGCTCTTATACATACTCTTAGATGTAACTAAAAGTATTTTCTTCACAAAAATTATGCATAGGAATTATACATTGCGGTAAGGAGTAGTAAAATGCTGTAACTTGGAATTTGAGCATTAGAACCTATTTCTGTTTATACGGTATAACGCTCATTCATTGGTACATAATATTATGTAACTTGAAAGCTCAGCATTATGTCATCCAGATGAAGTTTGTGTATAAAAGTACGTGGAACATGGGTAATATACTGAATATTGTTTAGTAGACATTTTTAAACCAAAAGCTAGCATCTTCTAAACCCTTATAAATGAATACTAAATACATATACCGTAACTATTAAGACAAGTTCCTCTGGGCATATTAAAAGTAGTTGTCTTAAAAAACCAACAAAATTAATTAGTAGCAGTTATCTTGCAATAAAATGTAAAACTAATAACTAAAATACGAAATCAGAATTACATATTTTATATATTATCAGTACTATCTTGACTAGGAGATATTGTCATATTTGGAAGGTTAAACATATGCTAGCTGGAAAGTACGTGCCTCCACTTGACAAAATACGGTATGTAGATGTGTATTTATGTACTTTGTAAATTTATAGTGGAGAAGTGTGGATGTGCGAACATGAAATGTTTTTAAATGCATGAAAATTGAAGAAGAGTAGTGAAAGTGAGTTTCTCTACCAGTTAGGTTGCTAAAGAGAGGCTTGAAATGGCCCAATAACTAAGAATACAATATTTAGTACCTAGTTATTCATATTGACGTTTCTAATCCGTAATGTTAGAGTTGGTATGTAAGGATATAAATTTTTGGTGGATCCCAGCCGGATATTACAAGGCAGACCATATCAGACTAGAGTGTCTAGTACATAAGCATGTTATGTACTTTTCCCTTGTTCGCTATTCAGCCGACTTGACTTTCATCCGCAATCTGATCGAACATTTTATGTGGAAGCTCTTCTTGGTACATTAGGATTTAGCTCTGCCGCCTTTTGCTTTTCCTCCTAAGTATATATCATATTCTGTAAGGTGTTAAGTGCAGACGAAGCCTTAGCTGGTATGGTAACCGGTATGTTTAATCCTACCTTGTGCTAGGTTCTTTGATTCTTCGTTTACCCAATAAACTAAGCCAAATAATGCCCCGGGGTTACATTTGCTAAGTATATTCATGTACTAATACGCATTTATTTGTATTCACTATAACAATATATTCAATTACAAACATGGGTTACAATAAAATAGAAATGGGCATAATATATTTCATGATAGAGTACAATAGAGTACAATTACTATATAGAGGCAGGGAGAGAGTGAGAGAGAGAATGGCAGAATGTAGTCCCGGATGGCTAGAATTTCTTCTTCAGTCGAACTAGGGCAAGTGGTCCCGGACAGAGATATATTGTATCCTTCTACAGACGGACTGACTCCAGGGTAGGCGCCCTGGACTGCTTTATATTCCCACACCCATCCTTGACTGAAGTGTGATGTTTGTTGAGCATTCAATTTTTTATTCCCCAATAACGGCTTTCACTAATCCCTAATGTCAAGTTTCCCTTCTTCATTAAAACCTAATGTCAGTACTGCATTTCCATAAAATTTGCACACAATTATCCTAGGATTACCATTCCAATAGAAGTAAGGGTCACCCTGATTTGCAAGACTAGGCACAGCTCCCTTACAAGTTGGCTGGAAGTTTTAGTAATACGATAATTCCTATCGGTCCAGTCCACTGCTACACTCCTCTCTTGTCGTTAGTATTCTGCTCTCACATTCTATAATGGAGCCAGTATCAGCTAATTCATGTAATGCACTTAACCATGTATTTATTTATATGCATATTATGTGAACCGCTAGCCCTATCTACTATAAAGACACAAGATTACTTCATCACAGCTAATTAGAGACTGGCTCTAATGGCAAAGTAAACAGTATCGATTCGTTAATCAAACATTTGACGCGTATACTCTACATAATATGTATGTAGTATGTATGTACAATATTAATGTACAACACATTGCCCTGCCTTCCACTACTTTGGCGTCATCATCCAATCCTACAAAATTCACTCTGTATGCGAGACGTGAGCGTATTGTGTAATTTTAGTATTTAGGGCTATTACTTCCAAAGATGAGAATGGGACTATAGCAAGGTCTAAATTCTAAATCTAAAATTTCTAGGTGGATTTTGCTAAACTGTGAGCGAAGCGAATATTATGTAATGTATTTTGAGATATCTACCTGAGTAATCGACAGGCATTTGTAGCACCTGATTTTAAGCAGGCATTTATTTAGGTCCCTGAATTTTCCCTAGCTTACTGTAGTTTTAATAAAGAGAAGATTGATTTTCAATTATTTCCAAGGTCTACTTACTTAATTCATTAAAGGAAAGTGGGTAGGTATAGTAAATACTAAAGACTAAGGGCTCTAGGCAAAATTATTGTTGTTATGTTTTATGGAAATATAAACCGATTATAGAAAATTAAATTAAAGTAAATTGAATTTCTGTAGAGGATTATAATTTCTATGAGCTTTTACTCCGACTAATTGCGTAGATGTTAGTGGGATAATCCTACCGTAAGTCATAATGAGCTCTATTGTTCAAGAAAGCCTACAAGTGTTGGAGTGCCGGAGAAACTTCATGCTCAACTCTCTATCATCTATAGTATGTCAGATTTTCACATCAACAAACTGGAACACTGGAGACCAAAGCGGAGCATAGATAGCAAAGTAGAGCCACGGACAGCGAGTAGGATTCACGAGTGGGTTAGCGGTACTTGAGATGAAATATAAATCTACCTTCGAAAAATACACCACCAGTGAATTTAACAATAAATTATGGCTTCTGTAGTTTAAATAATAGCATCAAAGCAAGTCCCGTTTATTTTAAAGTACTTTCCACTTCACTGATTTCCCTATTTATCTAGACATCATCCTATGCACTCAAACTAACAATGAACGCAAGCCAAACACACTCATAATAAATCAATTAAACTTGCCTCAGAAGAACATCTCATAATATTGACATGATTAAACAAATGGGTGTTCGAATTTAATTTGCTCTTTTTAAACCCAGGAACAGTACCTATTTAATTTGGGAGTGGATTTTAACCCAATTCTCTTTGTTCATCAACCTGCACTAAAATCAAAGTCCATTTAGCTCCAATTACAAAAGCATTTCATTACAAAGAAAATTATATCTTAAACAGAGTGGGTACTAAAAGGGTTCCGAAGCACAAAATAAGATACTTACATACATAACCTCCCTAATGGGAAATATAATCCATTTTACTTTTCTGGTAATTCCTATTCCTGCTGTAATGTAATCTGTAAGAGTAGGTAGAAATAGATTTTGCAATGCTTTGTCTTGTCATGCCAGGCCACGCACACCACACATTATGTATCCTTTTGCAAGCATTAGTTGCTCTGGATTGGGTAAAAGCTTTGTAAGGGAAACAACAATACATTTTATGTATTTTCAGACAGCCAGGGATTGTTTGCTATTGTATTGTATCAATTTACCAAGTGGGTGAATGTTTGTAATAAAATTGTTTAAAAGCCTTTCTGCAAATACGACATAAACTCTGATAACTGTCAACGAGAAAACCTTTTCTTACGTGATCAGATTACGCGAACATGTGAAATGTAAACAGCCTGCAATTAGCAGACTCTACAAAAACAAACTGTTACCTGATCCCAGCTTCAGAAACTGCTGTGTGTTGAACCTACATGGTTTCACGAATTCTAGTAAATGTCAATTTAAAATAATGAGCATCTATTTAGGTTAGTGTAGGTACGAGTCGTGCAAGATTTTAAGGGACTAAAAGTTTCGCTGACGCAAGACCTTCTGCAAAGGGACTAAAAGGCTAACTTATAAAGCCTACAATTTATTACAATATGCTACTTATCTCTATTTGTCAAAAACTTTGAAGAATTTGATTTTAATTGTAAAATACTATTCAAAGGGATTTCTACGTAAATTTGTAAGCTCATCGACACATAAGACCAATAGCATGCTAAATATTAATTTAATTGTATGTTGTACTTAACTCAGTTTGGGACTCAATAGACTAACACTAACACGCAAATCTGGTGAAAGAAGCATATCTATAATCTATTTGTATATCTAGTAGTCGGTGAAAATTCCAACTAATAAACTGGCTGGGATTATTTTACGGACATCAGAATCAGTAAGTATTTTACATCATTATCACCACGGATACTTAGAAAGTATAGTATAATAGGTAACGTAGAGCCATTAGTGAAAATTCTGAGTAAGATATAATATATTACAATACATGCCTGCTACCGAATTCAGCAACCACTAACTACGTCATCGCATTTGGCAATTACTGTCCTTAAAATAAGGTTGTAAACTGACGTTATGTAGCATTCAATTTGTTTTGGTCGGCGTGAACGTTTGTATTGGTTTGATGATATCCTTCAACTACAATTTGAGGTTGTTAACAGTGCGCTACTAGGGTTATCGTAGTGCATGTAGTATAATAATGTTGGTAATACAATACCTTCAATTAGAGAATTAGAAAACTGGCTACCTTCCTCGTCGAAAGCAAAACATGCCATAATTCCCAGGACACCACTTTGTACGTTAAGTGGATTAAGTACTGAACATTCCTCATTTCAGTTTTCAACATTAAACTAGGACAGCGCAATAACAACTTTCCTCATGTGATGTGCTTATCTGTGTGTGCTTCTACTTGTATGTACATAAAGTTCCAATGAGAATTGAAAAGCCAATAAAACTGAAGTTGGGAACAATGGGAAAATTGTCTATAGTAAATAGTACAGATAAGTATATACAAAAGTAGATAATGTTAGCTAAGAGTTTGGTTAGATTCTCATTGGATCTACATAGTTAGTCAGTAACGAAAAGGTGGTATAAGTACATATTATCTATGCTGATTGTGGGATAGATGGGAATTGAAACACGGTTTGGATTCCGGTATAGCCCTACATAGAATAGATGTCTATCTATTAAGAATGATAGATACGCATCGCTATCGCCTAGCCAGAACCCAGAGCAGACACTACATTATTATGGGTAATAGAGGAACTGTTTTGTTTTAACAAATTGTGTTTGCCATAAAATACAATAAACTATCTGGCGCTAGCCCTGAAGGAAGGCCCTTGTGCACTTCTTCTGTAAACAGACATACATTACTATAGTACCTACAGTTAAACCAGGCAAAGGCGAGTGAAGTGAGTATATATTTTTTAAACTGACAAGACCATGGAGCATTAGTAAACAAAGTTAAAATGAAATTCACATGTTCAAGCCTACTTACTGGCCAACGTGTCGTGACTAGCAATTGAAAGGAAAGAGACTATAAGCTCACATTACTGAAGGACGAGTGGATTGTCTGTGCAGGCCTTAGCAACAAAAACACGAAATTGTTTGTTTCTGTAACAGGAACACCCTCAATGTTCCAATACCCTCTCCATATTGGCATGAGTGCCACACCAGACATACTTATCTGTATATCTGTTTTTCTATCCAAATAAACTTATACATAATTCCAGGAAAAATTGTGGGACTATTGGAAAAAATACGAATTTTTCTTTTGTAAAAATTATTTGCTCTCAGGGAAAGCATTGAGTATAGTTGTATGTAACAAATATGTATGGGCGGAGAACGCGTTTATAGCCACCTAAACTTAACTAGGTATTTATAGTTTTAATTAAATGTCAATTGCAGTCGCACTTCAGCCTTCAAGAAAATTCATTTCATATAGCAGAAATACATGTTTTAAATAATTAAACCCGTGGAAGAAAATAATATTTTCCTCTCATTCTAAAATACTAATATGTTTAAAAACAGTGTAATATTAAATAAACAAGGAATTAATATAAAATAAAGAAATGTTTGCTTCTATGTTTGTCGATTTTGAAATCTTGTATTCCAGGATATGTCTGCTAAGATTGAAGTAATTAATAGTGTAAATAGAATGGGAAGAGGGAAATAACGAACCATGATTTCCCCAAGTGCAATAGAGTTACATATAGAGAATAACAAAGCCGTTAGAAAAAGGCAACTACTCACTCGTGGACGATTAATGTTAAGTCAACTCTTGGCTTATTTAGAAAGCTCTGTTTGTTCTTTGCGCTGGCAATCAAAACAGCAGATGTGAAGTAGGACAGAGAAAGAAACACAATATATGGTAGTAGTGTATAGTGTAGTTGAGTTGACTAATACCTTGGGTTGGCTTGGATGAAACACATTAGTTATTTTCATCTCTCTTTTGAATTTCTCTTGTTTCACGGAGGAAATGAGAAAATAGAGAAGTCAAGTTTCATTAGGATAAAGCAAAGAGAATGAAATTCTCCGTTTTCCTATAATTTAAAGAATCTCTTATTGTTAGCGGAGAAGTTTTGCAAATATGCAAATTAAACACACGTACGTACGTAACTCTATTTGTAATTCTCTTCGGGCTAGAATTTCCTTTGAAGTAAGTAAATATATAGTGGGTATGTACCTTAAGTAAATAAATACGGAGCAAACTATTAAGGAAATCTCAATTATGAATATAGTTCTTGTCCTCGAGTGTGTGAAATTTGTTTTCCTCGCGTAGACTGACACGCAAACAAGGAAGTTAACTTGCTTAGCAGTTTATTTGAATTACACTGCTCATGTGGCAATGGATGAACGGAAGTAACAATTTATTTTGATACCGCAATGGGCAGCATTAGCAGTTGTACTCTTGTACTACATGGCAATTGGAAATGGAAAGTCAGTTCACTTCACATTTGTGTTCTGCTTTTATACGTAGATCGAAATTCGAATCAGGTCGTTTAACTGAGCTCTATACACTCATTCTACTCGCATCTGTTACTGTAGAGAAATCAAGTTGGCCAAATCAATGGGAAAGAGGAAGGAAAAGAAACCAGAAACTCGTGCACAAACTGGAGAAAGCAAAGAGAAAGCGGATAAGGAAAGAGTCGAGCTAAAAGTTAGTGGGGAATAGTGGAATAGGAATAGACTACTGTCAAGAAAACTACATTAGCTATGCTATAGCGAATGTATGTAAGTATACTCCCCTTGCCTTGGCTTGGTGTTCATGTTCGCTGTTCTCGTTCCTTACACATTCAAGCCGTAGAACTAATATTCGACGGCTAGACTGAAGAAGACTAGCCAGATTACCGTATTTGCCAATTTATCACGCAGTGTATGTGTTATTATTTTTCTAGCCCAATTTTCTCAGGGTGACCTATTAAATTGTTAGCTTTATTACCAACACGAGGTATCTCGATCTCCGTATGCTAATTAGCGTGTGCTTTAATTTAATTAAAATTATGACTTTTGTATATTTTTATATATTTTTAAAATCCTACATACGGAAAGTGTATATTGCACGGTGGTTTCCGTATTTAGACTATAGTATGTGTAGATGTATACCATACTTTATCTAGAGTTATGTAAAGTTTGAATGTCAATATGTATTTCATGTAGGCTATATAACCATACAGTCAATATAAATACATTCAAAGTTTGCTTTTGATCGTTTTTTGACTTTTGATTGTTAGAATGCAACATACGATTACATATGTAAATTCATATGCGTAGCAGCTGTATACATATTTATTATGATATGTGGGCCAGTCAAATGAATAAATAGCGTAAATACGGTGTATAATGTACACTAAGGTAAAGTAGATACTAGATAAGGTAGTTTGCCTACATAAACTCTATGTTAATTCAAACCAGCCAATGAGAGGACAGAAAAGTGCGCGTCTGCGACGTCAGAGATTTAAATTTGCAGTGCATTTAAAATTCCTATTCCAAATTTCACGTGACCGACGAAAACCAGAAAATGCGGGACTCATTGCGAACTACCTTCTTGAGTCACTACTTTACCTTAATGTATACTATATTTGTTATGTATGTAGTACATTGAAAGAAAGTTACAGTTCCCCATTTTCACAACAGCCTTCATATAATGACATGTCGGTATAGCATAGCCATAGTTCAGCAGGAGCTTTTCTTCCAGCGAAGTATTATTTATATAAATATACATACATATTACATATATAGCGTAGCGTAACAGCATTTATATTTTCCTATTAGTGAGTGACGTTAACCCCCCTTTATATTATTTCGTCGTATTTACTTTCTTGCTGCGTTAGTTCTTGGATGTAGTTGTCCTTTGTATGATGTTGTATTACTTATAATATCTATCATAAATTACATAATAGCATAGCTTTAGAATAGTGGAGGAGAAAACATATAAAGTGAAAAGAGCAGGACTAAAAAGGGACGTGAACCAGTTAGGTCTAGCAGACTTGACTTGGTTATTTGTACTTAGGTAGTATACTTATATATACATATACAGATGTGATATAACTTTCTCTGAAGCGTTCGAGTCGAGTGATTCTGAATAGGGAAGGGGTACCGAACTAGGTATCTATGGGTATATTTATAGTAGGAAGTAGCATTCAGTCATAGGAATCTCACTTTCAATCAAGGCACAGAATACTTCGATGAATTGGTTTGGTCTCTGCTTCCCTCTTCGAGCTAGATAGTTGAGTACAAAGAAAAACGATTAGAAAAAGAATCCATACCTGTTTTCATACAGATGGGATAACTACGAGTGCCACATACAAGATACTTACATTAACGATGCGATAGAGACTTTGTGCTCAGTTCAGCCCCAATCCATGAGTATGAGTACTCCTACTCTGCATTTATAAATGTTATATTGCATAGCTCCAGCTCAGCACAGCTTCCGGAATATGCGATCTAAAAAATAATTCCTATCTCCATAATTTTATGCATGCATGAAAGATTTGCGTAACGTTGTAGGGCATATATTAACATATGGAATATCAAGGAATGTAGACTTGCTTGCAAGTTCCTATAATAAAACTTTGTTATATGCGACAAAAATGTAATGGATGTATAATATAGCATATATATAGCATTCATGATCATTCTTCTGAATAGATGAAGTATATTATCCATAATATTCGTTCGAGTCAGTGTCGTGCGCTTTTTGAAAATATAGTTTTACTAATTTGAATACTATAATTTTGCCGAAAAAATTCTGAGTTTCTGTAAAATTATCTCCGTTCGTATAAAATACATAAAAGATAAATTTAAAATTTGAATTTGACATAAATAATTCCAACAAATTAAATTTTTTTGAACTTTTTAAACTTTTTAAATTCAATTACGAAACCTACTTATTAAGACCAATAGGTATAAGTCATAACTATAGGTATATTATAAACCCACAGATTTTGCTAAAGAAAACGCCCACAGGTGTTTGAGCTTAAAATGAAGATATATTTATTTTAATTGTACCTGGCACAGTTCTGAGATAAGACTAAAGCAAGCTTACATTCGGCCCTCGTCATTAAAATGCCGATTCGTAAAATTAGCCTTCTCGATAATTATTGGTTGCCTTGTGCCACGACTGAAATGTAAGCGAACGCTAAGTTCACAAACAGTTCATTTTAATTTGCTAACGAGATGAAAGTAATAGGTGAGCTATTGTATTCGTAATTGCATGATACTAAGTATAATGGAATATTTCCTGCAGCTGTAACTCTATTCCTAAATGTAACAAAACACTTTCATTTTAAAAGTGTAATTTCACTCGCTCCTGTGTAATAAAATAGCCAATGTGGCTATGGCTACTTGCTTTGTTGATTTAATTACAGATACTAGGAATCCTTTTCCTCGTTTATTTTAGAGAGGAAATAGACAAGAGACTACACTGATAAAATTTAGAGTAGAGTAGAGTAGAGAGAGAACACTTTAGTTTTCAATTAGGGCAGAAATGATACATTAGACATTTCTTTGTTGACATAACATAGTAGTAGTATTTAGTACATATATACTATATTTGGGCGTATCTTTAAGTCCTTGCATAAGGAGGAGAAATGATACAGGTTGCCTATGAATAATTAAAACACTCAGCCAAAATTTTCCACTTATTAGTTCACGTATGGCGGAATGCTACATATAAATGGATGCAAAGTATATAAATTCTGCTTACTCTGAATAAAAAATTATAGCTAGGTAAGTAGTTCATGTAATTAGAGAAAGATGAAAAGTACGCCACGTTGCGTTGTAAACTTTCTCATGCTAATCTGTGTAATAAAATCTCTCAGAGTTCTGTTATATTCCAACTTATCTAGTGAAATATTGATGCAATATCATAACTGAGTGCATGCCTGCTTGCTAGTGAATAATAGCTAAGATTGCCTAATTTATGATCTGCACTGCTCGCAGAGTGTTCGAGCCTTGAAGTTGATAAGTTTTATATAAACAACTCAGTGTATATACTATATACAGGAGTTCATTAATAGTTTTTACCGATCTGGCATTTTTTTCAAAAAGGCTTAGTTCCATAGAATTTGTTGGTAGGTAACATGCATCCTAAAAACTTTCACTATTGTATAGCTTTTAAAGAATTCTGGCTGTGTGAAGAATATGATAATAATATAAGACTATTTGTATGGCATATACAATATATCTCTACTCTTACATTTATACATACTGTATTTATTAGAGATACTATTCACAATACTCCCAGAAACATGCACATACATAATTATGGTGACCTGTTCTAAAATTTTCAGGCTAGACGTCAACAGTGTCAAAGAGTTAAAACTGTGTAAGTATGACAAATTAATGCAAAAATCAATGGCAGAGTAGTATTAGCTAAAGTTCATATTTTGAGTGGCGAAATCACTCTGGCTTTTCGTCTTAATCTCATCTCGACCTCAAATCTTACAGCAATTGGTACCACATTTTACGTAGGTAACCACGTAGGTACAGCTTACAGTAGTAGTAAGGATGAGACTTAGGTATAATCTTTGCATACCCTACTTTTCTCGGTAAGCATGATTGATTATGCAGAAATTATGGTCTCACCAGCCTTATATGCCTATTGTGTAATAAATAATTAATGACATGACTGTATACTTTATGTATACATTTAGGTATCCATCTCTAACACAAAAGCGATCTTTTAATCATTGCAGAATCTTTTTGTCTTTCACGAGAATATGCAATCCGATCACGTTGACTTTCACAAATGCATACAGCAAGGTAAAAATGCTGGTGAATTCGAAAACATATTTGGATTTGTTACACAATTTCTTAGTTTCCTATGTATATTATTTTACAGTCGTTATTAGCCTATCAATTCATATGGCTGCAATTACTTCCTGTTTTTGAAAATTGGTAATTAAATAACTAACTTTCTATGTTATAACTTTTTAACAATTGCCATAAAATGTCTCTATGATTTTAGTTAAACTAAATAAAATGGCGCAATTTAAATCAGTGATACGAACCAAGGTTTAATATCAAGGATTAGGAAAGCAGGGTGGCCACCAAAATAAATAATTGCTTTAAAAATGATGAAGACACAGTAAAATCTTTTCTTAGGCAGCCTGCCTTATTTTGGTAGGCTAAAGTCATCAAATTGTCATTGGGGAGCGAATATAAAATGGGTTTCTTAACCTCTCTTTCCCACAAGTAATCTTAACGTTCCATTATACACTAACTTTTCTTATGATTCTGAAGAACCTCCGTCTCCCGGGTAGTGAACGTATTTCTTCTAATACATAGCTTCTCTCTAGCAAAATTGGAAGATTCCGTTTTGTTCTCTGTCTGCTATTGAACGCGAAGAGGCTTTTGTAATTTCGTTGAATAAAATACGGAATATTCTATGAAGGTTAGAGATAAATGGTGAATGGATTTCAAAGTGAATTGGTCGATTGTTCAAATGCAGCGTTCGAATTTTTACACAGAATCCTTTTATAACAGTAGATATATAATAAAGATAGACTTCTATTTTTAGTAGATGTAGTTTGGCTAACATGGACCACAAACTCCGGTAGGAAAATTTTCACCTTTTCGAACAGGTATTTAAATATGAATGAATCAATTCAATCAGTTCCTTTCTGGAATCCAATTCAGTCACCATCTGTATAACACCGACATGGCGATTATACTATAGCTGTATATACACAATATTTCGCTATAAACTACGTTCATCAAAAATTTAAATTGTGAATTACGGTCCATTATTTTATATTGAGGGTATCTTGTGGAGTTTTGCGTGGATTTTCCAGCCCTGTGCTGTGAAACGCAAACTGCAAAAGCTGAACCACAATATACCAAAAGTATCAATTGTTAGATGCTTTCTAAAGTAAATACAACGTAGCTTGTGCCATGTCTGCCTTGGAAGATAATGGAGTGGAAATGAAAGTGTATGATTCTCTAACATTTGTAGTTTTGCTTCCACAACTCCTTTCTCTCTATTGTTCGACAATAACGAACAAAGTCTGAGCTGAGCCGAATTCCGCCGTGTCTTCTCTGTTCATTAGGAAAGTTTCTTTTCTAAAATTCTGTTGCGTGTAAGAGTGAGACAGAGAGAGAGAGAGAGAGAATATAAAAGTAGAATTTAATTAAATGGCAAGTTAGCTACCAATGATGTAGTAGTTTAGGAGTTTGGTATTTAACTCTTAAGTTGTATATTGTGAGCGCTAGGAAATGTATAGAGTAGCTAAAAAAATAAATAGTGGGATAGTGTACCACATTTTTACGTCATCTACAGTAAAGTGCTTTTAGTTGCTATTATCAGTAATGGATGCTCCAACCTAGTACTTGCAACTATACCTTCTATAATGCATCACCTATAAAGAATAAAGAAAATGCAGCAATTCGAGACAATTATAACCATTCGTACATAGGGTGGTGGTAATGTTTTCTTCCTGGCATTTTAATAAACAAAGTTTTCGTTACATTGGCATAAAATCCGATTTTTTACATTAATTCCTTTCTCCCGTTTAAAAAATTCCCTTCAGCTCAAGCAGAGACTAGGTTGTGATAATTTTTCCATTGGAATCTTCGCTGTTCGTCTATATTTCCTTCTTATAATACATTTACACGAATAGCATTCCTCCAATCGCACGTTGCCCCAAGGCATAAATATCTTTTATGTATGTTCTGGCTCCATTACGTTGTAATGGAAGATACTAAACAGTTAAAGAAGGAAATAAAGGGTTTGCTGTAGATGTTTAGATACTTCCATTATATTATGGTGTCCCCAAAAAAGATACTTAGATAGGTACCTACATGAGAAAGAAATCCTGGATAAGTATTATAATTGTATGTATCTATTTTGCTTTGCAGATGGTCAGATGAAGAAGGGATGGTAAGTGGTTCCAACCGGGATGGTCACAGCGATTTGCTAGTAAAGTCTTTGCCTTCAGCAGGTAAAAGCAAAATAGGTTCGGCAGAAACCTCAGAACCTCAAGATAGAAAGACGAGTTCTCCACCTTTATCGAGGTCGCGAAATTCCAATAGTAATAATGGGAGCCCCGGAGTGCTGGAAAGAGTTGTGGTGGCGAAAAGTCGAAGTGATTGTTGTGGAATTAATACGATAGCATCAACTCCCGAAACATGTTTCCAGCAAAGGATCCCGAGTTCAAGTAGCAGTAGCGTTTTAATTAGAAAGAGAAATTACAACAACACAGTGGCCACTCCCGAAGTAGTGGAGTATCCGTCCAGTCCTTACATTGGAGCTCCAACTGCTCCTGCTACCTTTAAAACAAAGAGTTTTACTGCCAAGGACACATCAAGTCCCCAGAGTTCCGCGATCCCAATCAGTCCTCAAAAATGCAAGACGGAAAGCTTGGAGAGGAAAGCGGTGGCGGCGGTAAAGATGCCCTCACATTTAGCTCCTTACTACAAAAACGCTGCTCTGAAAAAACTGAAGCATCCTCTGGAAGAAAACATTTTCACAAGTCTTTTGATTACACTCGTAGCAATTGGGATAGCGATTGTCGTGGGAATTCCTATTCTCATTTTTTCAGGTACTCTGCTCATCGCAGTTCTGGTTCTCCGCTATCTGGCCGTCGTAGTGACTGGCCTTTCCGCCTACATCAGTTATATGTGTTCCAATCGTAACATTCCGACGAGAACTCTGCCCCATATATTTCCTCGTGATCGATTAGCATTCGCTAACGACGTCCGATGGCTGGGGAGGAAATCCCGAAAACGATGTCAGTCAATCCTTCATACCATTCTTGTGTTCGAAGGCACAGTAGATTTATCGAGTCTGCAACAATTAGTCCAATCTCGCGTGCTCCGAGCTGAAACACCTGAAGGTGAGTTAGCCTACCCTCGTTTGCTCCAAAAGCTACAGCCCCTCATCTCAGGCTACCGTTGGACCTTTGATATTTCTTTTGATATACAAAATCATATTTATTTGGGACCTTCATCTTTCAAGACAGAAGTAGAGGTTCAAGAATATGTCGGAATCCTTTTGACACAAAGTCTTAATCAAGGGAAGCCTTTGTGGGAGATTGTTGTACTGCCCAACTACGGGGCCCAAAAGGATACTTTGGCCGTATTACGAGTTCATCAATGTCTGGCGGACGGAATGACACTCGTCCGGATTTTGTCACATAATCTTGCAGACCATACACAGATGCATATTCCTCAGAGACCTCATTTCGCCGGGCTCAGTTTCGGTTTCAATGTCCTACGTAGTTTTATTGTCGGTCCCCTTACTCTTTTCCTTTGGTTGTTTCTGACGTTTAGAGATAAAAATGTTTTCTCAAGACCTTTTAGTGAGAAGAAAAATAAAAGAACCAAGGTAAAGGCCATTAAGAAAAAGAGAAATAAAAAGACATATAGGAACTCTGACTTTTCGCCAAGTGTGAGCAGCACTAGCCCAACGCATAATAATGACAGATCCTCTTCTGGTCCGTCTGCCCCAAATAGTAGTCCAGGTAGTTCTTCTGCTAAAGACAAATCACGACGACAATCAAACAAATATAAAGTTTCCACTTGTGTATCTTCTTCCTTTCTCGGTGACAAAAAAACAAAAGCCCATCATCTCGGCTCGCCTAATGAACCAGTGAGTAGTAGCAAAATGCGAGCCAAAACTTCAAAGACTAACAAATGCATGTGGAAGGTCCTATGGAGTGCTCCCATAACTGTACCCAAGGTGGCTAGAGTGAAACAAATTATGAGAAGTTCTTTTAATGATGTTCTACTCTCAGCTGCCGCCGGAAGCATTCGCTGCTACATGCAAGAAGTTGGTGTTCCTTGTCCGGATGACTGCAAGGTTAGATTCATCATACTATTATTATATTATACGTTCGTAAGTACGTAAGTACTTTCTTTTCTTTCCCTTCTCAGAATTACTGTATTCTACTACACGCGTATCATTATTATCTTATCCTCTTCCTCTTTACATTAAAATTCTTCAAACAACTGTTTTATATTTCATTATAAAGGAAAGAAATGGGAACATTCGCAAATGTATTATTTAATATAGTTAGGGAGGCAGTGAATACTACTAACGAGGTAGTATGTATAGGTATTATAATTGTAGTATGATAAGGAATTTAAAGTTACTTAAGGACGGCCTGACTGGAAAAATATATCAGTGAGTACAGAATAGAATACTACATCGCACGGTAGTCTAGAAACCCATAAATGATCAAGGTATTAAGGCAATTTAGTTGTGCAGCACAGGGTAAAATTTTGAAACTTTAGTGTAAAGAATCTTAAGTGGAAACGGAAAAAGGAGAAAGTTTATTTTACACGCTTATTGGAAAAGGAACAATTGGAAAAGGAAAAGGAAAGTTCTACATCTATACATGGACATGGATAATTTTTGATGACATAACTACCCTGCAATATAAAAAGTTTAAAACTGATAAACGCATAAATAATTATGTTCTATAGAACTTTGTGTTTCCACTTAATGTTAGTTTGACTCAAGGCACTGAAGGAGTGTAACCAACCCACCTTAATATCAATCATTTGTCAGATACATATATTTATGTACTATAGTTAGAGTTAGAGTAATATTCTGTTAAGGGGTTAGCAAATACATGTGTTTTTCTACTCCATCTGTTCATAGAGAATTCAATTAAAATCAGAATGAGCCACCTAAATTAAGCATAGCAATCAGGGAAGGATACATGATTTTGCTTTTTGCAAATTTTGGACTATAAGTCGTCGAAAACACTTTTAAAAAAACAAATTAGAAAATTTTTTGCGGGAAAACTTTAGAATTTTTTTCTGATTCAGTTAAAGTTAACTCAAAAATCGGGGAACCATGTGTCCGAGCAGAACCTTGAAGGCATCTCCAGAAAAAAAATTCGACATTTTTTGGTTACCCATTATTGAATTAGGCATGAAATCCTGAAATGGCAAAAATTTTAAATTTTGTGTAGAATGTTATAGCTTCTCTTGAATTTGCTCCCACTGGAGGCTACCCTTAATATATCCTTTCGGAAAGAAAGGATTACGAAACCCAAATGTGTATGAAGTATATTTTCATGTATAACGAAAACACGTAAGCCACGGAAAAGGCAAAGCACGCTTGATTTAAACTGTTTTGATCTCATGATTATACGTTCACCTTTTCAGTAGCGATATTTACAGTGCTATACAATATAAAAAGCATGCTTATAAGCATTAACATCCTGAAAAAAGCAAAGAAAGCAATTTTCTTGAGGGAATCATTATTACTAAGTATCTGGGAAACGAAATGCTATCCCGTCATTTCTTATTTTCGTTTCCCACTTATCCCCTATTGTCGTTTTCAACTCAAGTGGAAAAATAACAAATAAAAAAAGAAGGATATCGTCTTTAAAATTGCTTCCTTGCATTACTTAGATTCTAAATGAAATCTAGGCTTATCATATTTTTTAGCACGGCTGCTAATTTAATTGACAAAAGATTTTACTGAATCTGTGGTAGCTTCTAGCAGTATTCTAGCTTCACACTTATTTTCTTTCCCTCTTTTACATAATATACCTAACTGTAATTCAAAATATTTCGTAATCGTTGTATTCGTTGGATTCATGCTATTTTACAAAATAATTCACATATTTTTGTACTTGAGTTGAGTTAGTAAATCTATAAAAGGCATATACCGCTAAATCAGTAATGCAAATCAATTCGGTAAAGGTAAGTCAGTAATTTCTATTTGTATATTCTTTTTTAACGCCACTTTTAATAAACTATATCGCCGAATAATAATAAGGCACAGTCATAATATACATTTGTAACTCTAATAACTCCATAGACCATTTGATTATTTAGAATCCCCATTATAGATAATATACATGATTTTTTTTTCAGTTGTCACGTCGACAATGATTATATTTACCTACGCGATATCCACGATAAAATTTTAATTTTCTAACAATTATTTGAAATTTCAAAAATATCTGACATCCTGTAACTATAACTACTTGTTGAATTTTTGTTAGTTATAATCTGTACCTTACATGTACATATATTTTAGATAGTACTACGATAAATATTCATGCACACATATAATATAACCCTACTAGCCGATATACTAGAACATTATTTCTGTAAACAAATCTTAAATTCATACATTCAATCAAATAAACCTTCCATTTGATCTCATGCTCTTTTTGAATCCTTTAGTAAATAATAACTTTCACCATCTGGAGAACAATATTTACTATTATCATTCCTTTCATTTCATAGTACTGACAAAATCCACTTAACTGTTAAGCCTTCGTTTGCTAGATAGATAGAGTTTTTGCTTATTTTGATACTTGTGTCAGTTTCCCAGCAAATTCATAGAATATTGCATTAAATGTTGGCTTGAATGTTGCTTTTTGGCACTGGTTGAGTATCTCATCTACTTCTTTTGCTTACTGTTGTAGAATACAATCATTTACATTTATTTATTTATTCTCCTGCTGTCTCAGTACATCCTTCTTGCTTTCTCAGTTTTCAATGTTGCTTACAGGGAAACCTACATAGTATTATATACATTATATAGACTCATATATTCATAGCTATGCAGCGAGATGCCTTTCTTTTGACAGGGTATTCTAATATAGGCTATCCTTAATACTTTATGAGAATAATGTATTGCTGTTAGGTTAGGTCTAGTTGTTTATTAACGATAATAAATACGTAATATATATTTACCTAGTTATTTATTAGGACGTTAAATTGCATTATGCATTAAAGCAGTCAACGATGGCTCACACTGCACTGAATAATAATCACAATTGGACTAGGATTTGCTCCAGATAGAAATTGTGTTGGTGTGTGCCAACTGCTAACAAACGAATCTTCATTTGACATCTCTTTAGGTATCATTGAAAGAATTGTTGTTATTTCAGGAAAAGGTTGTCATTACCCACTTTATTACATATTGCAGTAACAAATTAGGAAGGAACGGTAGTTGTAGTTGTAGTTGGTGGTACGTTTACACGTTTACGGAAGTTAACTTACGTTAGTACTTTCTCTCGCTCGTTAATTTAGAAATAAACTGCTGAAGGCGAAAGGCTTAATAATATAGTAATAGCAGTCGGCAAGAAACAAGAGTAGGTATCTTTGTTACGAATATAAGTCGAAGTACCTAATTACTGGAATATAAGGTTACAGCGTTTGATCAATATAATAAATATGTGACGCTGAGTGTTAGATAGATTATAAGTACCTATAGTAGGTACTGTAGGTACGACATACAATACATAGTGTCATTCTGTAGCAAAAATATATATACAGTATACCCCAAATTACTTATCAATGCTGCAACATTTAATTTGCTATTATGGCTCAACATAAGTAACTATCAAAGTATCTGGCCTGGCTGGTTCTGCTCTATATTCTGGATATATAGATGTGGAGCTCTCGAATAAAAAACATTAGTTTGAAGGAAAGGAGAGAGTTGAGCTCTCTTTCTACACCACACCAGCTCTGCTCTTAAATCTCTTGTTACGACTGTGTTAAAACTGAATTGTTAACCCGTTGTTAGTTCAGAATAGAAACTGAGGCATTTAATTAGAATACTAGTCGAAATTAGGCGATCTTCTGGTCTAATTAGTGTTAACAACTAAACACAGAATAGGAAAGAGGACAGAAAGTTTCGCTTACTAAAATGAACGGAAGAAAGCTAATCTGAGAACTTTAACAGACATTCGTTTTAACCTAAATTGTTTACATGTCTTGGCAATTCCATTAGACTTCATACTACATAGTTAGTACCTATAGCGCATTACCCCACTTTTCTAGTGTTATAGTATACTGCTATGGAAAACACTACTAAAACAATAGGTATTATGTAATGGGTACACTATAATCGCACACGAGCCCCTTTTCCGCCATAAAAATGATGTTCCCCAATGCAACATTGCACTCAGCGCTTTTTTATAGTAAAAACTACCAAACCACATTTTCTAGGCAGTTTTGACGAGTACAAAACCAGACCCGTACTACTCAGTAGATCTTTATCCTAAACTTTGTAAATAATTTCCTGCTCGGAATTCTTGGTGTACTACAGCCTGGTATAACATAGCATAAAAATAAAATTGTGTTAATCATCGAATATGTAAAATCCGCTAAGTAGGAACAGTTATCGTATAACTTGACTTCATTCACAACTCATCTGACATTTACAGCTACTTTTCCTAAAGTTCCTTAAACTAATCCATAATGAAGCAGAAATGCATAGGTTCCATTTCCTCCAAGACAATAGGTATAATATGTACAAGCTATTATGTACATACCACAAGAGAGCCTTTAGGCACACCTTTAAGTTTTTAATGTCAAGAGACAAGACTGCAAGTGAGGCTAAGCAAAGCAAGGCAAGGATAATGCAAATATCTGTAGTAGGTCTGGAATAAATTTTTCAGAGTTCAGAGTTATAAAAGCAGAGTATTTTAATAATGGTGGACAGAAAGCAGAAACCAATATAATGGATTATATTTTCCAAAAATTTCGTTGTATCAGCAGTGTTACATGAAATATCAAGACGACACTATGTCAGCAAACCTATCTGCTATATAAAATAAGAGCACATAGCCCACATAGCAATAAATCTCCTTAACGGTGGGAAATTGTGAGTGATGTTAACTCACATATTTATAATATATTTACATGTACATTGTTAGATAAATATATTAATGGCTAGCCTCAGTTGGTACAATAAAAATAGGAGGGTGATATTAGGTTAGGATTTGGATTATGTAGGCGCGCAGGCAGGACATAATTCGTGCATGAAATATGCATGCCCTTTTCCACATGAAAGTTGCTTACCTAGGTACCTGTGTTTGTATTTATGCTTGTTAATCCTTTGGTTTGGAATTAGCACCCACATACTACAGATTTGTGTGCTGTGAACTGTGAACTGCGTAGGACGTCATATACCGCATCTAATTAATCTCCACCAACGTAATGGCCTACCCAGATTTATTAAAGTAATTCAACTGAAATCCAAATATTTGTATCTTTGTATATTTATTTACTGTAACATAATAGAGTATACATACGAATACTATTTTACGTAACGGGGAAATCCAATCTCATTGGCTGTATTAAAGTCAAACAACATTTGTTGCGTCTCTTGTGTATCTGTATTTATGGCAAAGTTTGACTTTGACTTTCTTTTACGAAAGTCGTGTTGCGAAAGAAAAGCTGCTACTTACTTATTACTTTCTCTTTTACCTTCATGATTTTGCTCTGTTTCGTGTAACATAGAATGTAATACTTACTTACGTGTTTTGTGCTGACTTGTCCCTATTTACTATTTTTTATAGTAAAATACATTCCGTCCTGGAATTGAGATTTTCCACTTTGTTTCAGTTTCAGAGCTAATACCAGTTTTTGAGCCAACATGACCTCCTTTTGGTGATTCATTTAATTTTGCTTATTGCTTTGCTGTTGGCTGTATGCACATCGTACAGGAGTGTATGTACATAGTCCGCAAGGAGTGTATGAGATTTTCCAAGCCAAGTTGAAGTTAGAACTTCTTAAACTTTGGGTGGTTGGAATTAAATTGGTTTCAACTTTGAACTTCCATTTCGTGGATTTTCCTATAGTCAACTTTAGTTCATTACTTTTTAGTTCTTGTTGTTTTTCCTGCCCACGTAAAACACGTTTACTAAACCAAGAATGAATAGGTATATATAGTTACCATCCTTTGGGATTGATTCGTTAAATCATGCAAGTGCTTTGTTTTCTTCCCATTACGTCTCTCAAGTAAATATAAAACAAGTTTTATATCGATTTATAACTACTAAGCATTCCTAAGTATACTAATACCAGGTATAAATAATAGACATGCATAGATAAGTATCCAGTTATAATTATCACTGTGCTCTTGAACATTTAGGGCTTACTACTGTTTGGGTTAATAGGCATCTATTGAATCCAAGTAACCGCACAGAAACTTTTCCATGCTATCCATAGTACCTATATAATATCAGTATGTGTTGATCCTGTAGAAACTTGCTAAAATATCAACAAAAATTAATACATTATTATTTTTGGGTTACGTAGTATTTACTGTTTACAAATTATGCCCCTCAATGCCCATAGAAATCCTATTACTTCTATTCAATCACCTAATTAGCCCATTTAGTAAGTATTAAGTCAACGAATCAAAAACATATTGTATAGAATCACGACATAACATTCCAGCAGTGCAATATCAATATGTATTTAGTATAACAGTTGTGCTATAAAGAAAGAACACTTTATTTATTTATTTATAGCCCCTTTTATGAACATAATATGTGTAATCATAGCTTTAACCCGAGTTAGATTAGATACAACCAACGAAATTGGAGTACATTATGTATATAAGTATAGGTAAATAAATAATGTATCTAGACGATAGATAAAATAAGAAAGAAAGTAAATAATATATGGACACCTGCCGTGCGTGTAATAGGAAAATGTTGCAATAAGGCTGTATCATAGTAGAATTGTACTGTAGTAAATCGTATAATGGATTTATACAGATAGTTATGAGCTACTGGCTAGCACTTCTACCTGCTGTTAGAACATGCTTCGCCCTAGTAATAAAAGTTTCTATTGATATCAAATACACGATATGCTTACTTACTGTACTGTATAGGTATGTATTTACATTGCATTGAATGTACCCATTGGTTCAGGGACATATATTAAGTATCCAAGCGAAGTTAAAGTAAAGGAAGGTAAAAGGTAAGTAAAAGTATCTGTGCACTGAAGTGATGTGGATGTGAGCTGATGGAGTTTTAGGTTACTATTTTATTGTTAGCCAGAACGAGAGTGAAAGTAAAAGTAAGAGAGTTGGTGTTGGAGTTGGAGCTGGATTTGTATTTGTATGGGGAAATAGAGTAGTGAGAATAGAGATATGTATGCAGGTGAATTTATATATTTCCCAGAGAGAGCTGTGAGATTGTAGGGCGGAAGTACAAGCAATGCATTCCAAAGTTGGTTGGAAAGGTAGGAAAGAATTTTGATTAAAATCCACGGCTAGAAGAGGCAGAGATGATGATATTATTGATTAGCAGGTGTTGATCCCAGTGGACCTTCGTAATGATATTGCCTCGCCGAAATCAAGCACGAAACTTGGCTGTAAAGTCGCCTCCGTACTTGCAACAGTTCCTTCAGGGACGGAGGCTGCAATTCCTCGACTTTGGGCTACTCGTCATCGATTAGATGAGCTGAAAGCGTCAGCGGATCCTGTCGTCGCTTATGGAGCCACCACTCTTCTTATGAATGCTCTTCCTCAGAAACTTGCAATTTCCGTCCTCGATTCTATTACCAACAAGGCGAGTACTTTAAACCCATAATATTTGCATTCTCTTGCACTTTCACCATTCCTTTCTCTCCTCAAATCCTATTTGCATCTTTACATTCAAACCCTATAACTAAAGAACAGACATCCATATATTGCATTGTAGAGATATTACTTAAGGATACGCACACCATACATCCATATGTAGTGTACATACTTTAACTAACATGAAGACGAGACAGAAGAGCACTACTACCTTAGTATTTAGGTACCTATTTAGCTGTGAATGCATTAAACCAAGTCAGTCGTTCCGTTCCTGACTTCGTTGACAGTTCCCTTCTGGAATCGAAATTATATTCATACCATTTCCTGTTCTTTCACAAGAGCTACCTCAGTTTTCTTCACAACAGAACAGCTACCTCCTTCCCTATGGATTTGCGCCTAGCGATATGAATCATCTAATCAACCGCTATCGCTACATATAAATACCTAAATATGTATGCACTACTGCATTACCCAAATACAATTTATGTGTATGCTTTCTCTTTGTATTCTATACTACACCCCCAATGTCTGTAAAAGGATTCTGCAGAAAAAATGTACCACTTTTTTGAAAAAGAATATATTTTACATAAATATTATACACCATGCGATGGTTTTATACAAGATAATGTTACCAAATAAATTACTTTCAATATTTATATAATAATGGCATATATTCGGCATTCATTGAACTAACACACATTGCACAGTTGTATACATATTCAGGAAAAACTACAGACAATGTGGTGAATAGTAGCAGATTAGATTCCCTGGAGGGCACTGAAAAAGTCTCACATATTTGGGCATTTTTGGGACTCTTTTGAATCACAGCGGCAATTTTCAATGACATTTTATGGTCAATGTAGAAGTCATTTTGAGAAAATTAATTTTATTTTCATATTAAGAACCTAATTCCCTGCTGTGCGTGGGATAAATATTTCAAAATTAGAGATTTCCAGAATGCCCCATCCTCAAAATGGAATTTTCTTACTCAACAAAATAAGATGGAAGCAATTTTTGAAAAGCAATGTTTTTCTCGTTAATGTATATTAAATACCCAGAATGCAATCATCCCTTTACTTGTATTAAGAGAATGTCGTCCCCAGAAGGTTATAAGTACCTGTCATAAACAACTAATTCAACACAGATAATGATGTTTTACACGTTTACCTTTGCCTCCAAGTGACAGTATAATTGACATGTACATAGCATAGCTAGGTACCGCCCCAGATGTGTATTTTAGAAGTGTGATGAACGGGGATTTAATACCTTCATGCATGTGAACATTTAAGATAAGACAGTCGCTTTGCGGCAATTATGATATAAATCCACTTTAATTCTCGAATATCTAAATAAATACATCAGATTAATCGTAAACGTCTCTTAATGCTTATACATTTTAATTCATATACCGCAATGCCATTTGTGTTTTGTGGCCGTTGTAAATATTTATACCGAACACATAGGTACCTTTTTACATGTTACCGGTAATAAGTGACGGTAATAAGGCATTACCGATTTCCGTTATTACCGGTAACACATATTATATGAAAACAAGTAATACAATTTAAATCACATTTAGTAATTACAAAAATGAACGCTTTGAATTATGTGCACCTATCTTAATATTATGGTTCTTGAAATTAATAATCAAGGTATACATAAAGTGAGCACTTAAAACAACATTTAATAATTAAAACTAACAAGGGTCTTTTTGAGATCCGTTCTTAGAAAATAAAATTAATATATTTAGACTATCTACTTTCATTAGTCCGGGTATTTGGAATTGCCTGGTCTGTTCTGTATTCATGTGCACAAATGCTTTCACTCTATATATTTATGCGCACATACTTAAGCTTCTTGAATAAAGATTAGTAGATAGAAAGAGGAAACTGATCGAGCTTACGTCGCATGTATTGAATGAAACGTGAGAAAGTTTCTCATCCTTTCAGTTTCCTTTCACAAGGCTTCCTGCATTTCTTAATGTCAGAACTGAGACTACAGTTCTGAAAGCTCAGGATTCTGTTTACATAAGAAGGCTACATAAACAAATGTTAATAAGTTGTAATCTATATAGACAGATAACCTATTTATCTAGACAGGACTAAGCACACACACTTAAGGCACTTGGACGTTTGACTATCCTTCTTCTCTGTGCTTATCTTTAGGGCTTCGGAGTTTAATGTATTTTGTTAATTTATTTACAGGCCTCATTTCAATTCAGTAATTTGCCAGGCCCTGGATCCACTTTAGTTATTGGAGGATTTCCCTTGAAAGGAATTTATCCAATTTATCCTCCTGCTGGCAAAATTCGAGTGGCAATCTCAGTGTTCACTTATGCCGACCAAGTTCACGTCACAGTTGTTGGACACCGTTCTTACAGAAATGCAGGACCGAGTCTTCTCATGGGAATCACCCGTCAAGTAATTTTCTCTTCATGTACATTATCGCCCCTGTCCTTATATATGTATGTATGCACTCGAATCGAACTCACTTTATTTATGTTGCAATCCTGCAATAACACTTCTCCCCTCTAATTTGATAAACTTTATTCTCAACTTACAATTCCGGGAATCACTCATCCAATTTATTATTAACTGTCTACATACAGACTTTTTGTACATTCAGTCTGAAAAACACTTGAACTTTATTTCTCCTGAGATTTAGTAGTACAATCGATATTCACAAACTGTTTTTCATTAAGTAGAAGTAAACATATGAGAAAAATATTTTAAAATCCAGCAGCTAATCAGCTACTAATAAAAGAAACAAAATTGCAACTGGTGCGCAAATAAATAGTTTATGTGCGAACAAATGTTGTATATATGCATGTGCAATTAAAGAGGAACTAATTCTTGTTTCAGTTTTATGTCAGAGTTCGTTTTTTGATGAACTTTTGCGTTAAAACTTTTTTATTACATTTTAGTTTCAGCTAATATTGCAACATTTGGAAAGCATTAAGTTTGGCAGCGTTTATTAAAATTTTTTCAATGTCATGCTATTGTAGTTACACATAGATATGCGTTGAAATTAACTTCATTAATATACCAAATAGTGAAGAAAACTTTTTCAAATCTATTAATTCATCTTTGATAATTATCTTATTAGGCATATAATATGCGTTTTATTACTTTATAGTATGTATCAATTTTTTATTTACTCCCCTGTGGAGTTCATTCAGAATATACGGTACACATTGACAATTTTTAATAATAAATGTAACAAAAAGAATTGCATGAAGATTATTCCTTGCCCTGAATTTGGTTGGACGCCTTTATATTTAGCTTCATGCATTTAGTGGGTATTGGGCGTAACTTTCACTCTGTGCCGCATGGTGAAATTCTCTTCTCCTTCCAGTATTTTATTAAATGGGCTACGAACGGCCTAGAAGTAATAATATGTATTTTTACCCAAGGTTGAGCAATTATCTCGTCAGTTATCGCAAAGGAGAGTTCCTGGGGAAAGTCGTCGCTCTACTAGGAATCAGCCACCACCTGAAATGATGAAACCTCCTACGAGACAGGTGGGCACCATTTATTTGGTCTATTTTTGTAACGTAATTATTAGTTCATATAAAATGGTTTATAAAAAGTGTATGTATCACTTTCGTTTATTCTGCACAATATAATCTGATATTCATCGCCATTTACAATCTTTGGAACGGCAGTGAAAGAAATCGTCCTTCCTAAATATTCTATATGGTAGTTTGCAACGATTCAGTTGACGAGAATAGTTCATTATTTAAACCAATTGAGAAGGTAATGTGCTATTATCTGCTTCATATTAGATGAGAACTATAGTTGGATGGGGTATTGTGCACGAGAATGTACATTTTATGTACGGCGTGCCCTATCACATTATGTATTGTCAGTTTGGCTCATCTCTACTACTAATTTTATGAAGCTTATGTAAACAATATACATCATCAAGGAAAGGCTTCGCAGATGAAATGAGAAAGTCTTATCTGGAAGTGAAATGAATAGAAATGCCTTTGACTGTGTATGTAGTTTTCTAGTATGGCTGATAGATTTTAATACTAACGGCACTAACGGGCTGCCACGCCAATTCAATTTTTAAACTCATCTCCCAGTAGCTTTTCCTTTTCCTATCCGCAGTCAATTCAGCATAAATATTCACTAGAGTTCCTATTGTAGTATTCTCTGTGGTGAAATCATTCTTATTTCAAAAACTGCCAAGCCACCATATACAGCCCGCCCGAGTGAGTATATTGCTGCATAATTACGACAAATATCCTTATAAATAGTAGATAGAAATGTTTA
>JAQFYC010000790.1:0-46129 GCA_034694165.1 Tomocerus mixtus
ATTTATAGCTATGTGTGCTATAGTTCGTTTACAATATGCATTTGAAGTTGGTCAGTAACTTGGCAATCACCCTGTACATATATGTATGTATAGAGGAGATATCTAGACAGATTGCTACAACAAGACACAGCCACCCTTATGCTACTAATCATACGCCTATTTATTACCTACCACATGCCTGTTTACTCACACATTACTTACTTAGATTGAGAAACCGAATCAAACCACAACAACACAACACAAACATCTTCCACAACAACAAATCCTCCATCCATATTATAGTCAACTAAACTCAACCCTCTGCCTCTACACAATTCTATTTCAATTGATTTATTGTAATCATGTACTTACTCTGCTGTTTTATACGTACAGATACATTCTCTATTTTAGTATTCCTATTATCCTATTAGGAGGAGACTATATGGGATGATGAGAAGTAGCAAGGCTGACTTAGCATCCATCCTTTGTATTGTACATATTTACAAGTGCTTGTGTTTAGGTGTACGCAGTTGATGTTTTAGTTACCTGCATCCTCTGCTGCCTACATAATAAACTTGACTTATTCCTCCCCTGCGCTAAGAATAAGAATAGTAATAAGGACACTAGAAATAAAAAGAGAAAAGAAATCCACTGCACTTGAATCTCTAAAACTCGATAAATCTTTTCAACCTACTAGAAGTACATGAATGCCTATGTACATACATACATTACAAACAACACAAAACAGATGCATGTCTTTGCATAGCCTTAACTGACTTGTCTTGTCTTGACTTGACTAACTGTACCAGATCTGTTAATTTATGGCAATGCAGTTCACTAGAACAGTGGACTGACAATACTAGACTAGTAGACTAAAGAATAATGAGAAGAATTAACTAAGACAAATCTATTCCAAGCCACGATTCCTATAGCTAACCTTTATTTCCTCCTTGCTTTGCTTACCTTCAAAAGGAAGAGAACCTACATATTTCACAATAACCTTATCCCCATAATATAACAATACCTTGCACTATTTAAAATTAATACTTACGAGTATCTAAACCTTAATTTAATAATATTAACTTGTAGTACTAGTACAATATACGTGCATCATGCATGTATACCTGAGAATTCCACTTTCAGATAGAAAATGTTCTGATGTTACATAAATATTTACTATTCAGCACAGCATTATTGTACAACTTTAGGAATATGTATATCTGTAGTATGCAATGCACTACAACTCGCAGTTTGAAAATTAATCCAAAAAATGTTAACAGTGAGCTATACGATGTTCCTTGCATCAGTTTATCCCTTCCATTCGTACAATAAAAATTATCACATAACTATACTGAATCAATTTTTCTACAGAAGAGGGAGTTGGATAGTAAAACAATCGTAAATGGATAAACTATCATATATTCGGCATAATATAATTTACAGTGTGGATTTGTTGCTAATGCTGGGATATAGTAGTCTAATGCAGTTTCCACACGTAAAGCGTACATGGAAAATCGATATCTTTGTGAAGAAATACTTAAATTATCAGTATTATTATGCAATTGAGAGCAATGTGATTGCTGTACGATGTGGAAGCAATTAGCCAAAGTGAAAATATTTCATCTCTCTGTGTGTGATTTTATCTGAATTCTGCATTTGCAATTTTGATTGCTTTGCTTCAATCTAGGTGAGTATATTAGTATATTAGTATAAACAGAAGCACCATAACATGTGAAGGAATGAATGAACGGGTTGTGTGATTAATTTTCAATTTCTTGAAATTATTTAGTAGTTATGATTGCAATTGAAAGGGGATATGGTAGTATGTACTAGAGTAGAGTGTACCTAAGGGTCTATAGATGATAATACATAAAAATGTAACGTTAGTAGTATGCTGAATAGAATAGTAAAGATAATATTGTAGATAATGAATTAGCGTAGGAAGGATGTAAGTATCTGCTGAAATAAAGTGCAGAATGAGGAGGGAGGTTGCTGGCAAGAATGGCAAGTCGAGTCAAATCAAGTCAACTTTCCTTTTATGTTTTATTCCCTCTGTGCCGAAAGAGGATATCATTGCCAAGTGAAGTCAGGCCAAGCCAAAATATATGTAATTTCAATTAGGGAACATTGCCTTCCTTTCAGTTACGTTTTGCGTACCGCAGCAGTCAGATAGCGAGTGAGTGAATGAGTGAGTGAAAAAATGTGATTAGCAATTAGGGAGAGATTAGTTGATCTACAGCAATGTACATATAATTGTACTTAATGTTACCTACCAAATTACTTACTGATCATTACTCTACATTATTATCTACTATAAAATTCTCAATGTAGTAATGTAATGATGACATAGGGTATACTTACTATGTATAATATTACTACTAATCGGACAACAAAGCAAGAATTTATTTACAGTATATGTATATATACTCACAATCACAATTAGCCTAGTCAACAGACTGGATATTAATGGCAATCATGCAAAATGTCTGTGCAAGTACGTACAATGTACTATTTACTACTATATACGTACAGTATGTCAAGAATCGTAATGTGCAGAATGCAGGTACACGAGAGCACCGTCCTTATAATTGCAAAGTAAATCATGGACCGAACAGTGTTTGTTACGCAGAGATAAATACTATCAATACAAATATTTAAAGGAAAGCAAATCAGGATCCTTAGGTTTAAGTGATCGGATGTAATTTTGCAAAATGTCTTTATTTAAGATCTGACTAAAGGTATCGGCTCACTTGAGCTCAAATTACACGATCTGTCTCACTTAAAGTCAGCTACCTAATAACTATAGGTAACAGCCACTTGGTGGTGTGGCTTAATTGGCTACTGTTTTCTGCTTCGTTACATTTCTTCAAAGAACATTACTTTACATATCAGTTTCTAACTGTTAGGTGTAATACTAGTGTAAGTGCTTCACTCGACAAAAATAGCACATAATTTGCTAGTACTATTCAACAAACTACCAAAAATATAAATAACTAACTTATCTGATCTATGCATTATAATACGAATTAAAAACATTATTATCTACGCACCTAGGTACTTGTGTTAAAATTGCACTACAAAAATAACAATTCTTAAACCAATTAAGTGAAATAATCAAGTACCATATAATGTGCCATTTAAGTAATAATTAGCATTACATTGTACAGTAGCACAGATTACAATTATTACCTGGAAAAGGATGTGCAGTAGGATATAATTATGCTATTGTGTGCTTAAGTTAATTCAAACGTTTGTACTTAATTGAGTAAATGAAAGGTTACAGTAAGGCTGTTCCGCTAATAAATGCCTGAGCCCAAGAACAAACACAAACAAAGAAGTTTGTTTATTAAGTTTAGTTTGGATAGTACATAGAGTAAGTTTATCAGGAGCTAATATCTTTGTAGCTTTTAACATAATAGGATAAGCAAGTTGAATTAGAAAAAGAATCTGTCTCTCGGCGGAGTGGAGTGGATGTAAACAAAACTAGAATGTAGCCATTAACTAAATAATACATGTGATGTGTGTGTAGGTAAAACGATAGATAAGCTAAGTCTACATATCTGTGTGGGTAAGAATCTGTATATAAAGTAACACAAAAGTAAGTAGCTATAAAAACTGTGGTGTGTGACTAGTGATAATGTTTCTGTGATAGTACTACATAGTGGTAGTTCAGTGTAGATAACTAACGAAGCCTAATCGTAACTCGTAAGAAAATAATATTTTATGTAAGTGGATGCAGCGTATTAAGAGCATATAAACCATTGCCTGTTTTTGTTTATATTTCGTAGTCCACTAATTCTGCTGTGGCTAGTCTTATTTATTTGATATTCCAGTTCACCACAAGCAAATGGACAGTAGAGGGAGATATGGGAATAGGAAAGAAGTCAATTGAAGTGGCATGATGAGAGAAAGAGAATTCTCAGTTCAAGTGCCCGAAATACAGGCATATGTATATGCAGTAGGTAGACTACACGATTTCATTCATTTCAGACGAGTCCGCAGCAGAGTCATGTTTAGTTTACTTTAGCCGATACTACATAACATACACATACGTATACATGAATCATATTTTTATCTATCCTCTTGTATCAATGCAACTAACGCAAATATAACCTGACAGCTTAATCGCCAATTTGTCATTCGGAAGGAACATCTTTTGACGGACACATACAAACACATTTCCCATGTGTATGCTTCATATTTATTTGTATATACATAAAACTTAAAAAGGTTTAAAAGAGTGCGTATCTCTCTCCGACTTCCGAGAATGAGTTCAATATCCGTATCGATTGCATAACTAAACGTATGTAACAGATTTCATGCTTTAAATGGAAAAGGATCGTATCGTATTTACATAATGGTAGTTATAATAGTTATGCGTTTATCGTAAAAATGTCAATCTTTATGTGAATTTGTGGTTTTATATGTCAGGAATAAGGATAGGGTATTTACCTGTATAACTATTTGTAAATGTGTGCACTTTACCTTGATATTTACGACGTCGAAGGAATGACAGGCCATCTACTATGCACGACATTGTGACTATAAGTGTAGTATATGTGTAGTAATTCGGTCGTTTCGCTACGGCGGTCACGTTCTCGTCTACGTGAAAAGAAATTATGATGCTTCTGTATTTTCCACTGCGTGCGATGTGAATGTGTGTGTCTCTTCTGTTTTGGCATGTAAATGTAATTCTATTAGAGAAGAAGCTACTTAAAGTGTCACCGTGTCATGTCATGTCACACACACTGTCTCTAAGTCTCCCATTCAAAATACACTTTTAATTTTAATAAACTAAAGTGACACTGTCACCCTCTGTCATATTATTATCCTCTTCCTCGGTAGCAATAATAAGCTGTGTCTGTGCGCTTTTACACTATTACATCACCAACATGAAAATACAAGTCCAAACCTCTACTTACATATACATAACGTCCTTTTCTATACATTTCACTTTATGTAATATAAAGTTATACTACATACATACTGTAGTTGACAATTTTTGAATTAATTTCACTTGAAACTGTGTTGAAGTGCGCTTTGCTGAAATTAACTAATTACTTTCTACTATTAATGGATTGCGAAATGTTTTCCTATGTAGCTATACTGTACTGTGTACTATAGTACAAAGTTATGGTGCTTTAGAAATTCCAGTTCACTTATGTAGCAAAGAGTCAAATTGTGCTTACACTCAACAAAATATATCGAGTCGGAGAGTGAGCAAGTTTTTTCTATTATGCTCCTCCACTTAACACTACACTGTCCACACTATGCTACAGATACACTAGACACTATGTCAATGCCAATTATTTTGCACGAGTCACTTAGCTATTTGCTAGCTTAATTCATCAGCTGGTGTTACTCAGCGCTGATGATGCACAAAGTATCGTCTCTCTCTCTCTGTAGTGTATTGGTTCTAGTTTTGCTTAGTAATTGGTAACAATGTCATGTTAACTCGCTTTTCCAACTTGACGTCCAAATATATGGAGGGAGTGTAATTATCTGTAGGAGCTCAATTATGTGACTGTTTTCTGTTCAGCAGTTGGACTTGAATGGGAATGGAATGTAGCTCTCTAATTGCAACGTAACGTAATATCTAATGTAACTTAGGCACAATGTTAGCCGAATGAAAGTCAAAATTAAATGCAGGAACAGGACCAGAGCTGAAATGTAGTGAACTAGATGCTCTGATGAAGTGAAGATCCATTGTTCATTGTTTCCTCGCAGAAGTGCATGTATGTGAATATCTCTGTCGTATTCGTAATACGTGATGTAGTACCTACGTAATGTATTTCTACCTTCGATTTTGAGTTTAGAGGTGAATTGAATTGTAAGGAGCGAGAGAAGTGAGCCCAGAAGGGAATTAATAATATAAATGCAAACACACAACACGGGCCAATACTACTATTCTACACCACACAGCCAATGAGTATAAATAAGTAAGGAACGAAGGAATTGCAGAATGAGTCACCAGTTCTCTTTCTGCTCCAACTGACATGACATGGACATGACAGTCCTTCTATGTATTTAAATACGTGAAGGTAAAACTATATGGAACAACATAGACCAAAACAACAATAACGCAACGTATTAATATCCAGGCACTAAACGCGATCAGTCGAAATATTAGTAGTCAATGTAAGGTAAAGGTAAAAGGGGAAAATATTCAGTCAGTCAAAACTGAGAGGAGAATGAGAACGGACAGGACACGATGACTGCTATGATAACCAAAAGCAAGCCACCCTGATAACAACTTATCTTCTTCGTCATCCAAATGTGGGAATCCTTAATACGAAGCTAATCTTCCAAATATGTATAACGTTTAGGTTTAAGTTATTTAGTGTATGGTGTGCTTGGTTTATGCAGATAGCTTTAAGTACGTAATAATAATAACAGTTTGTGTTCTATTGCAAAGTCTGTATTCTCAATCTTAATGTTCACTATATAGGTACAGATAGGAAAAGGTATTCATTAACATGTCGCTGTCTCACTCACTTACTCACTCGTGAAATATAAATCATGGGCTTCACTTCACTTCCAAAGGGCACAGAGAAATTAACTAACGAGATCCAACACTTTTGCTTTACAACCAATAACTGCATACAAATAAGTGTTAAAACTCATTTTAGAAATCTACAGAATATTTAATAAGGTAAGTTATGGTATAAGATACAGCTCACATACATAAACACTCTGCTAAATAAATCTAGCCTAGGCTAGATGCTAGATATCTCTTTTTAATACTATCCGTAATACAGATAAGAACACTAAAAATAATTATCTGTATTACATGCTATATAATGTTAATGCAAATAAGTAAGTCTGATCTAAATATACTTCTTGTATTTAGTATTTGTATATGGAACACTTACTAATGTTATGTAGTTACTTAAGATCACAGGCAGCGCTTGCTCTACCGAGAATGAGCTCTAATAAATATTTAGAGTGAAGTCGATTACAAGATGTAATGCAGTTTGCACTATGTCAAATTGACATGATAGTTACGCCAAGGCTAATTAATACTTATCTGCATTCTTAATTGCGTACTACAATTACTACAAATGTTTTCGTTTTTCGCTAGAGAGAATCTACATAGTCACAACACGAAGCTAATTTCAGTGTCAGATAACGATTACGAGATGTTGATTATTTAATTAGGTATTTATTAGATGTAAGCGTATGCAGATTTTTAGATATTTCTTCTATGACCTCCGAACACCAAGCACCTTATTATGAATGAGTGATTTTAGAAAATAC
The DNA here is from genome assembly GCA_034694165.1 of Tomocerus mixtus. Lineage (NCBI taxonomy): Eukaryota > Metazoa > Arthropoda > Collembola > Entomobryomorpha > Tomoceridae > Tomocerus > Tomocerus mixtus. The sequence continues at coordinate 7,237 of JAQFYC010000790.1, forward strand.
AAATAATTCAGAGAAACAGTTTTAAATGGATAAATAATGTATGCTGACGACCGACTGACTGATCTTGGGCAAATGAACTGCAACCACATACATAATACCTGCACAGCTCCTTCCCTCACTAAACATAAAGAGAATTTAGTCCAAGTCTAACTACATACACATAAATGAGCGGAAAAGGTATGCAATAATATGAATCAACAGTTAATGTCACATTATCTGCAAACACAAGTACAATTGTATTCAAAGTAAGTAGGTTTACATAACCACGAGCAGAAGAGTAGTAAATTGTAGACGTAAATCATTATGTTGTTAACGTGGCTCCCATTTGCACTACTTACGTTGAATTCTTATGTTACCTTTGTATCGGCACGATTACATGTTTCCTATTTATGCACTTGCCTTACGATAAAATGAGTCAGTTATACGTAATACGTAGTATTATTTGTATACTGTAGACGAGTGCAGAGTGCACCTAATTACAATTAGAGTGCGAGTATGGTTAACTAAAGTTTTAAGACCAAAGGGGAAATAGAATTATGTATTCATAGCGTACTAAATAGAAAGAGTTATTCTACAGTGTATGCACTTTACAGTATACAACACATAACTACATATTTAGTTAGCTTTGTTAGTTAGTTAGCTTAGAGTTAGCTTGTGAGAATGGTTTAATGTTACGCACAGTTTAAAGTGGCGAGAGCTCACATCTAGTTCTCTTCCTCTGAACTTGTTCAGTTACGTTTAACTGCGTTTTACCATTTAACTTTCATGCAATCCACTGCATGGACTACTAACAACTAACACTAACTACGTTTCTCCCATTTAGCTTTGGCTAACGCTCTAAAGTTAACCGAATGACATTATTTATTATTAACTACAAATTAATTATAATAGTTATAAATAATGTAGCCCTGTATTGATTGTTGTCCTGTCAGCTTGTCTGTCTGAAGAAGGCAAGTGCTAATAAAAATGGGTGCGTGTATATGTCTATAAGTTATTTATACATGTATGTCAATTAGTAAAATGTACAGGTGTACATGTGTTCTACACTTAGTTATGCTGGTCCCTGATTATTTATTGTACTATTCCACAGTTGTATTTGTAATTAGCACTCTGCATGATAGGGCATAGTTATCCATATCCATATGTAAAAGAATTATCGAAGACAATGGCACAGGTCAGTGGAAAGAATCAACTGATTATCTGTTTCCATTCTGCTGAATTAGAATTGAATGGCTTGTTGCATCACTGTAGTTCATGTCAATGCAAATCACGTCACGAGTACGACTCCTAGAGGAACTGCCCACCTACTCTACTTATTTATTTACTTAGTTAGCTATTTACTCCGTCTGCACGCATGCTACTATATACATTCTGTGTGTGTGAATGTTTGTTATTCTTAGGGCATTTACTAGAATTTACTGTTTTGATATCTTCCTTACATTTATTACGTACAGTACAGAGACACGCAATTCGCAATTACATTTATTCATTATTATTTATGAAGAATTGTCAATTGTTATCGCTATTTTTATTGTAGCTTGTATAATATACATGTACTATTTATGTAGGTATTATTATGTATGTTATGTGAGTATTACTAGAACGAATGTGCGAATACCTACATATGCATATAAAATAATGCATAATGTTCCCTTGCAGCTATATGGTGGTACAAATAATAATATTTTTTCATTAGAGTTCTACATAATCGTAAGTACCTAACAAAGCTACCTAATAGAGAAGCGAGTTAATTGATCCTAATCAAATGCTAATCAAGAAACAGGGCACACACACAGAGACCACGTTCCCCATTCTTATCCCATATGGATGTAGGTAAATTATTTTGCAAATAAAAGTCATAGAATTCAGATACATCACACGCCCATACCCAATCTCCCAATTGCATTTCAATTTAATTTAGTGCATTCCTTAGTCTAAATTATCTTGTGGTCTGGTAAATATCTTTAGGTTACTTTTTTATTATCGATTACATGCAATAACGGTGCATTTACATTGCGTAATATAGCAATACTATGGCGCTCACCGTATAACTTTTGGGCCCTTGGCCCTTTGTCATGTAGGCTACGTTTAGGGATTGTAGAAACTTTAATGGTATACAGATAATTCAATATACTTAATATTAGTATATTGAAGTGAATGGACATTATGTAGTCAACCAACAATATATTGGTAAACATGCAAATAATTTACCAATTCTCTATATAGTAATACTAAAATTATAATTAAAATAAAAGGATCTCTTATATATCCTAACCCAAATGGGACTCTAAAGAATCTGACATGTACTTACAGCCTACGTACAGAAGTTATCTCAACCTCAAGTACAATAGCTCCTATATTTTGTCAGTAGAATTAGAGTAGACATCCCCTGACAGTTTTTGCATTGTCCTCTCGTTAACACAATTGTTAACATTAATATGTAATTCGATATCATTCTTTACTATCCTTTTACTTACCTGTAGTCTGTAGTGTAGGTATGTGCCTCTCTCCACATTCCATTATTACATAAATAAGAATATTGGAATCGAGAGCATGCCAGATGGCATTGTGAGGAATTCAATTGAATTGGATTCATTGTGTGCGACAGTATTACATAAATACCTAGGATTTCAGCTCAGCTGAGAGATATTTACGATAATGCATATTGAAATGATATTCACAGGCATTTTTATTGATTCTACACGCTTCTACTGATGTTCTATTTATGTTATTGATGAAACCGTATGGTCTATGCACAGTATTCGGTATATTGTGGTATCTATGTACATATATAGCAGAGCAGATTGAATTTGCGGAGAAAGGGGGATAAGCAGAGAGAGAATGATGGGAATGGCTTACCGAGTGGAGATCCGGAGCCATTTCTTTGATTGGATCCACTGCTGGATGAGTAGTCGGCACTTTGTGTTTTTCGTTCCTTGTCTGTAGGCATTGTGCTATTCGTCTCTTCTTCTTCTTCCATCAACGGGTTCATACCCCATTTGGAGTTATTGATGAGACATTTTATGCTGTTCGGTCCACCATCTAATCGGACACGTGGAACTTCCGTCGGGGAAATACCATTCTCGCTAAACTGCTCCAAAAAACATCCAACATTAGCACTTTTCCCCTTTTTCTTAACTCTTACTTAGTTGGAAGTACTACTACAAACTCAAGTATATATCTAACGATAAGTAAATCAAAGGCAAGGAGCCATAGCAGCACATACATAAATACAAAATGCCACACGAGCACTTAACTCAGCTATTTAGAGTATTAGACACAGACTGGTTTATTACAGGACACAATGACAATTCAGTCTATAACATTGCATCACAAAACATCACACTGTCAAATAAAAATCACGCAACACAAGATTCACCGCTGCAGTAAACTAAATTAACAACTCTACCAACCGACTTTGTGCAACTGAGCGGAATAATACCACAAAGTATTACATATAAATACCTAAGGAGTAAATACACTCAACTCAAACAAAGGAACCTAATACACATAGTACTTAAATAATAAAAAGTAAAGTAAGGTAATACTAAATGCATAAAATGAAGTAGGATGCTATAATATTTTAGGCATAAAAACCAGGAACATAATTTACATGCGTTTGGGTTTAATTTCTAAGAATTCACATTAAAGTACGCAGAAGTATGTGAACACTACATGTAAACAACCAACAACAGAAGTAATAATTATTTAATTGATACAATCATAAAGGACGAATACAATTGGCAATTGTGTTAGAATAACACTTATGGTTGCTATATGCAAGTTATTAGCACACTTACAATAGCAAGCGAGAGGAAGACAAACAAAAATGATAGCAATTCACACACTATTTATCACACAGCATAGTAATTAATGGACTACCTATTCATAAGTAAATGTGAATTATGCTACAGCACTTATAGAAATTAATATGAATAGGAATTGGCTACTTAACTGCTTTAAAGTACTTTTTCAGTACCTAATTTCGTTTTCAAAAATGCAGTTCATTTTTCATTGTAATCTACTTCTACTAAAGTCAGCGGATATTAATACATAAAAAATATGTTATGCTCTCACTGCACAAACATAAAAAACACGGACAAAGAATGACAACAAAGTAGCTACTTTAAACAATTATACATAACATAACCACTACATTATACAACAAGAATTTTGAGTCTTACTGCAACATTTCCATTTCCTGGTTCAGCTTTAGCACAATACACACTGCCATAGATAAATAATAAACACGAAACACAAGCTGCTTACGATTAGCAATGATTTTTTGTACTTCTTAAATACTTAAGCAACAGCCAGCAGGGTAGTAAAATGCTTTTAATAGGATTATGCGACTACGTATGGAGATAATTAGAGTAGAATAGACAGAGTTTGGAAAGTGTATTTATCTATGTACCATATGCTAATTGTACGAATGACTAAATTAGCAACGTAGTAATATAAAACCACACCAAACCGCAAAAACAGCTCTAATCACTCTTTGTAACTAATCGTTTTGCGAAGAAATGGAAACAAAAAATGGCAAATGTTAAATCCAAATGAACGAGATAGTTCTATTCTGACTACAAGTAAACAAATAGGACTATATACTATAATACTGCTACGTATTTCCAGAGTTTATTGGTCAAAGGAAAGTTAATGCACATTCCTATTAATAAAAACTGATAGCAACAACAAGGTGGTGTGGAAAGGAAATATTTCACAGGATCTTCCTCGTAGGAACGACGAAAGAAACAAAAAGCAACTTTGTAAGCACAACATAACATTATTGGTTAAAAGTTAACGTTCTATTAACACACAGTGGGTACAGCCACAGCCTGGCTTGCCAACACAAAAAACAAAGCATTACGGTAATAAATGTTATTTAGCTTTACACAAGCCTTCTTTTACCAGAAAAACTTGTAAATTGTAGAGATAGATTAAAACTGAAGCAGAAATGGAAAACGTTTGGTACATTTACATAGCAATGACAATGACAAGAGTAAATCTAAGCAATACATTACATAGGATGAGGTTGTGATGTGATGGAAGGAAGGGCAGAGACAATATCAACAAGGTGAACAAAATTTCTGATTGATTCTACTCAATTCATTTTCATGGAACTCATACTCTGCATTCAGTAAATACACAGCATGCTATTAAAAACCAACTTGACAAGAACAAAAGGCAGCACAAGTAAATAGGATCTTATAAAATGTAAACAAACACGATATTCAATCCAATAGTCATGGAATATAGTCAAGTCAAGTTCATTTTCATTTCCTTACCACGTTTTGAGTCCTCGGGCGAGTTGGAGTTCCAGGAAAGATCTACAATCACAAGTCAAGTCAATAGTTACATTCATAGAAGAAGAAAAGTCATAAGTGAAACAACCCAAAAGCCCTTTACAATACTCCAAATCCACCCACACACCTTTCTTCATCCTTTTAATACATAAATCTGTAGATCTACATTACTAGGAATAAATTATTATGTTTACAAATTAGGTAGACTTGTAAGAATACTAAATAACCAACTCCAAGCACAGTGATCTCAACTGGAGTACTAGATAGAGGCATTAGGATTTAAATCCTCGTTACTACAATAAAGATGAAAGCATTTGCCAAGTTCATTGTGGAATGGATTGAGACTCCGGTGAAGATGTGATTTAGTTACATCACTAATTATTTACATTGCAATTAGTAGATAGAAGAAGAAAGATACTTTAGCACTCATTGGCGTTGTGTTTTGTTAGTAGATTTCGAAAAGTTGGTTAGGATACATATAGGTAGGCAGCTATTGTTTATTTAGCTAACATTTGGTGTAGGAATATTACATAGTGCTATGGCAGAGCAAATTGGCGAAATGAAACGAAGAAGTTAGTTTGCACTTGTAGGTAAAGAGATAGAGAATAAGTTAGTGAGTGTATAGAATTGTGTCTGGATGAGATTACACGTGTCATGGCACAGGATGGCAAAGCTCAGAACTTACATTGCACAGCGCCCGCTTTACAAATAGTTTAGAGAGATGAAAAGAGCTCAAGACAGACGGAAGTTTGTGCACGTACTCTTAGTACTCTACAATACTTCTTCCTACTCATCTCTTCTTCCTCTTCTGATAGAATTTTAATGGCATACCGACACCAAAGCAATTGACAAAGAACATTCCGCAACAACTTCTCAACTTAACTTGAATTTACGAGATGGAACATTATATTACTTACACACAGTTTACTAAGGCACCTAAGGAGTCACTATTACTGGTAACGCCAGAACTATTGCTACCCACTTCCCTAAACTCATACTGTTACATATCTGTACATAATAATACGTACTACTACGCACTTTACGTACTTGCTTGTGTTCTGCGAAAGAGTTAGTGTTAGTGCGAATAAGTAGAAGATTAGATCTCCGTCTGCCCTAACTTATCCATTACTTTAGTTTATATTCCCTTGCCCCTTCACGTCGAGATACATGGAGATACAAGATACAACAGTAAAGTCTGTAGGCAAGGCAGGATCGAATGTGGAATTGAGCAAGTGCACATAACTATTTCTATAATACGATAAGCACCATTCTACTTAAGTACGTGTAAAATAGATATGGCGAATTTTTGTCATGTTATTGCCAACATGTATGCAATAAACCATTTCGCAATAGAATTTATAGAGCCAAACAATTCAATACACAGATCTTTCTATTGTATAACTATATATGTAGGCTACTATCTATCTCTTGTCATGTGTAAACATTTAGTGTTTCACTCCAATCTGGTTCATACTCATACATAGTTAATATTATGAACATTTTGGACATTGATGTAAAAGTTGTAAAATTATGTTTATTGCTGCCATTATTGACAAGTACACGAACACACGAGTGAACATCGAATATTATTGCTTTGTAAATAGATAATTATCGCAAATCTTCCTTTTTTCTTCACCCAACCTACCAAAGAACCTAAATGGAGTAAGCGATATACGTAGTGTTGTGTAAACATTTGTTTGCATTAATTACAGCTATAGCTATTGTAACTAATAAATTAATACAGATACACGCGATTGAATGATTTACCTTTGTTTATGCTTTCGAATAGATGTTTGCTTTGGCTTCAGATGAGAAATTACGTAATAATAGCTCGTGCATACATAGTACACTCAATTAGACTGACTTGTAGGGATTAATATTTTATACTTAAGTGCAAAATATTAATAATAATAATAATTCACTCTTTAGTAAGTGCTAATGACTGAAGAACATAATTACAAATAGGTGAAAGAGTGCTCTTACATTTTTTGTTATGCATTTGTAAGTACTCTTTAAGTATAGTGTATCTATTCGCTCACTAATTAAATTGCACAAATAGTGGATTCACAAAAGTCCAATAAAATAGACAGTAAATCACACAATAGAAATGTATAAGGAATACAGAACAAACACTCCAGTCCAGTTTATTGAGCGACGCAGAAAAATGAATGTAGTGAAAAAGTAGTTGGTCCAGTCAAGTCCAATAGAATCCAACAAAACAAGAATTTTTGCAATGAGCCCAACTGAAGTTGAATAGGATACGACTATACGACAAAAACAGGAGTCAAGTGAAGTGCTTATGTATACTGTAAAGTGAGCCAAAAGAAAAACAACGGTGATTTGTATTAAATAAGAGACGGGACATGCAACTGAGTACGTTCACTAAAAAATCGACTTAACTCCACAGGACAGCTATTTTTTAATTCCGTCTCTCTGCATCTTCTTATTCCTTTATACATACGACAAAATCCAAACTCAAAGCTGAGAAACACATCACTTTCATTAATGCTACAATATATATAATTATATAACTCACTACTGCTATATATTATTAGAGAATGATTTATGTAGTTCAATTCTTCATGCAGTTTTACTCAGATCATTTATTATATCTTTTTCATGTATTTTTCTAGTGAAGGTCTCCGCTGCTGTAACACATTCGCTCACACAACTGGCCATTACAAAATATTCATTTTTACGTTATGTAAATCGCTTAACGCATAGTTATGGGTATGTATGCTAATGTTATGGTCAGATATACCTATCTGCTATAAAGCAATACGTACTATGTATTCTGCAAAACCTAGCCACATGTATATCGAAATGTGACCTGAGTGCATATTATATTTGTGTTCTTGAAATACATTAGTAACAAGGCAGATAGAGTAGGCACCTATAGATATAATATGTAGAATGTATTGTTTGGCAACTACTAATCTCCTGCCACATAGTGAGACTAAGGAAGATGGATATTTCAAATGGAGTTAAATCCAAGTTAGAGGAAACCACATACGTAAGTATTAGCAGAAAGTAGTTAAGAGTTGGCTTAAGCTTTACAAATGCATTCGACTCTTTTGCAGAAAGAAGTGTCACTTAAGTAGTTTTGAACATGAAACCGAGAAAAAACCTTGAAACTCTCTATCTGGGTAGCAGACATACACAATCCACAAACCAAAGCAAAACCACTAAAAGTCAAAACCTACTAATGCCTCTTACGAAAAGTCTTTACCGTATAAAACCATCAAATCCACTATCTCACTTATGTATATGGATTCCAAGTTAAATCTCATATCCTATGTAACAATAAAACTATGTAGCTAATACTGTTACAACTTCTAGTAAACCTAGCTAGTGTATTACGCACATATGCATTAGCTTCATACTATAATATAAGAACAGCAGTAAGTTTGCACATTTAAAAGTATCTACCAGACGGCTGACTGACTGACTTGTTTTGACTCTCTTGTCCATCAAATGGCCATCTCTTTGCCGATGATGGCAAGAATTCATTTTCCTCACCTAAAACCGCTACGAGCGAAGAAAAGTTTTATTTTACGTGACTTTCATAGCCCAAACTTGCAAATAATTCTTACATAGCGAATTTGTATGGAATGGTATGTATAGTAGTGCAGGAAAATAGTAGTGCACATCATCACACATAACACCGTTTCTGTAAATAAATGAGTAGGCATTCTCCACCATTCTTCTGCATTAGACACAGTAGGACTTGAATATAAATATGTACTGCTTGTTGTATCTTTAGTTGTGCTCGTGTACTGTACTGTAGTAAATAGGTAGCAGGACAGGTAAGCATTGTTCGCAATCATTGTGATTGTGTAGGTCCGACTGTCCATTAGCTTAATTTCAGTGTAATGTAAATGTAGAGTGTATTAAGGAGAATTTATATTTGTATGGGACACGTGTACGTGTGTGCAGTGTTGATGTTCGCACGCCTTCCTCCTCGACTCTTACTCAGTTCTAATGATAATTCATCCCCCACTTGAAAGAAACGATCCTTTTGTCTTTTCTGATGTGAAATCAAATCAGATGAGATGCTATTATCTGCTAACATATAATTTCACCTTTAAAAGGTCTACGAACGGCAAACGACCATACAAATCATGAGACAGAGTCAGTTGACCTACCCTCTTCTTATACTGCCTAGAGGAATATTGTATCTATGCATACTAATAGTATCTTAATACTAGTTAATGCATAGTAGAAGGATATTATATCTGTAGCTATCATAATACATACTTATTATGTCTATATCAGGTAGTATAAAACTCTCACGTCAACTCTATCCAAATCAATGCAATAATATCAAACTGTGTATCTATCTATGTTGATGTTGATGATGGTGTTCCAACGCGATGTGCTATCACTTCCCTAATATATACATTTGTTTATCGTGTCTTCGAAATGGAATCCAAGCACTTGAAAGCCCCTACCTTCGTGTACAAGACATAAAATAAAATTATATCCATAGTTGGATGCGACAGACTCAGAGCATTTTTTTCTCATATTAAACTTTATAACATGCAGAGTTAACGTAACCCTAAATAATATGTTTTACAAGTCAAACCTATCCTACAATAATGTCTAAATGAAGCATCTCCTATACAAACATATTATAACATGTCCATTCCCAGACAGAGGACTTGAGGACCACACCAAACCAGACTGACATCACTTACAGATAAATATGTCTAAGACATTAGCCACTAGCATCCATATAGTACTTTACCTTTTGCATATTACTTTATAGATCCAAACAGGGGAATGGCTTAGCCTACAGCTTAGCTGTACTTATGTAGTTAGCTAAAAGTAACAATAACAAAGTGCATGAAATAATTGTCTATCTGAATTTTAATCAATAGTTAAACCCGTTTTTAGACCTCAATGAATTAACAATAAGGAGGAACAGCTTGTCGTCTCATTTTTTATTTGGCCAGCTCTACAATATTGTTATTGTCATATCATTTGTTGATGCATAACAAAATCATAATGCTTACGTTACATTAGTTAGCTAACGAACTAACCCAGACCAGGCCACGCTTGTTACTACCATGTAAGTGCTTATCCCATACAATACCTTAGTACTTATGTTATTTTTCGTAACACATTCTTAATGTGATTATAAACACTAATAGGAATACAATAGAATTGCCCCTAGCTCTGGTTCTGCTGGTGTCGTGTGTATCTTTGCTACCCATTCCATTACACAGTCTGTAGACAGAGCATAATATATTACATTCACATCTGCCTACAAATATTACACAATAATTTACACAAATATTTACATAAATGGCAATAATATATAATAACAGTGCTAGAATATGGACGTAGAGATAATCCTTCCATTCCAGTAGTACAGTAGTAGACAAGACAACTCATCGTCAGGTGAGAAGAACTAAAGGAAGGCAACTTGAGTTGAGTTGACAATAAGAATAAACAGTTTCACAGATGCAGCGTGTAATCCTGCCTGGTTACCAGTTTTTCCCATTATGTCGACTTTTATGATGAGTAGGCAAACACAAAAGAGTGCAATGCAAAATCACAGAACACAACAATGACATATAATAACTTCTGGGAAATAGCGAAATGCCTTTTTGCTGTTTTTCTGGGTTTACGTATTGTTAGTTTACCTAGTTTTACTCTGCTATCTTCCTTTATTATCTCTATTATTATTACGCAAGAGGAAGAATTCTATAATGCTAAGTGTAACTACAATTACATACTACAATTTACAGAGATATTAGCATTAGTATTATAACATCAGTAATATAAGCGTACATAAGGCATGATAATGAACATAAATACGTACAAAGATTATATTATGATGAGCAGGTGTGTGTATATGTAGGTATGTTAACCGTAATGCTTGTCTTTTATGAGCAGGACAGTCAGAGTCAGACGCAACACACGTAGTAAATGCATAAAGGACTTTGCTGTGTGGCAGAGTAAAATAAACGTTTGTGTATTTCGTGTTCATTCATTCTAAAAAGGTCGAAACTGCTTCGAGTCGAGAAAACCGCAAAAATTGCCGGTTAGCAAAACTTTGCAACACTTTGGAAAGATAACAAAAGGATTAGTAGCCAAGATAGGGAGGAAGGTAGTTGCTACAACGGATTATCTCCTTATTGTTGGCTGGTTAGTTAGTAAATAGTAGCTAATTTACTATAAAACTAAATGGCAAAACGTGAAGAGGAGATGAAAGACATTCATTTCATGAGCTCCCTTCCCTATTTCACATTTCTAATGGAATTCTTCACGGAATTACTCGAATGACATAAATTTCTGTCTAATATGGCTAAGCACAGCATCAAATACCTACATAATCTCCATCTACTCCACTGACTTGTATGCTTCTTATTTATTGACTTAGCCACACAACAAAGCCGCTTCTCACACTCACAATCATCTTTTCTATTATTTTTCTAGAGTTATGCTTATTAAGTATAATTCTATTCTCCAACTCGGTTTGGCTGTTTTGTTAACTACCTATAACGCTTCTATTGCAATTCCCATATTGTAAATACCTAATGAGATGGAGATATGTTTATAAAATGTACATAATGCCCTTTAAAATACAGAACAACCCTTACATACAATTGCATTTCATAGAATTCGAATGCATGCATTGAGTTGCCTGCATGCCATCCATCCCTCGTCATCACACACTATCACATCACATCATCCTAATCAGAAAACAAGTCAAATACTCGAACTTTAGCTTAGCCGGAAATAATTTAATAAGGATTAGCACACAAACTCTGCCGGTGTGTTTGGTCAAAGTAGAATAGTCAGTTCAGTTCAGCAGTTGTGTTACAGACAAATAGAAAAGCTAAGCTGACAATGAGTTAGGAAATTCCTTTTAGATATCATAACGTAACTTAATGCTAAGGTATGAGTGCCAACTAGTAAATACTACATTATATTCTATCCTATAGATATGATAACATTGGAATCCCTCCGAATCAACTATAATCGTCATCATAACAAACAAAAGAGCTGCGAGCAATAATCTGGCGAATAAACAATCACCTTTTCGTTGTGTTCATTAAAAGTCTGTCGTGTTTGTGCTGTTGAATAACTGCTTCGTGCATGAATACACATCAAGATGTCTTATACACAAAATATTTATATACTTACTTACTTACACCTTCTTTACTAAACTATATTACTGTACATGCACAATGCTCTGTAGCTTATTCCTATGATGCACTTTACTAGAATTGAGTCTTACCTATCTTACCTATACCTACTAACTAAATTTACTAACTAAGTGCGATGTTCTGTTCACTGTCGTTTGCAGGGCAAAGCTTTAGTCCATTGCACTTTAGTTTAGCACGGTGAGGATTCACATGACGTTTTTCAACTCAACTTTAAATTTGCATTAAACTTAGTTGGTTTGGCTTTGCCTTCATTTCGTTCCTTGCTTAGCTTTTAAATGAAATGAACTCACATAATCAAACTCATCTTCATACATTACACTTCATTGAAGTCTTTAGGGTTCATAGGAACTTCAAAGCTCATTGTTGTGTTGTGTCTTGTTGTTATGTACTTACTCTGTCTCTACTTATGCATGTACATTGCATTCTGCATTATATCCTACACTATACACTACACTCACTCATCAGTCTCATCATCTAACTTTTTGCCTGTCTTTTCAATTCAAACGCGAATGAGAGGAAGATAAGTAGCTGGCACTTTTGTATGGGCACTCTGGTTCATTTATTTATATGTGTGCATGTATGCACACCATGCACACATATAAATGCATGCAGTTCAGGAGTTGACTATACCAGTTACTATGTATTAGAATCATATACACACAACAATGCCTTAACTTTAGACTTGGAAGGAAATCTATTTTACTCCTGCTGTGTGAAATATATTATTCATTTTCATCTACTATGTATATCAATTCATATCTGCCGTACATGTAGTATATGCCAATATATATAATATGGAATGCAATGCTATTGTGTGTTGGAAATCCCTATCTACTTTATATGTATTTGTAGTAGCCTGCTTTACTACTGCGAGAGTAGCAGTAAAAATGCTACACATTTCTTGCCATTTCACTTTTTTCCTATGGATATTCTCCACTGTAATAATAATGTGTATGTGTGTAAGTGATCGAGAGGCATATTATATACATTATGTATTTGACTGACATGACCAGTTCACTCATAAGAAGTCCAACAAGTAGATCTATCTAGTTGAATGTATTTAGAATATTATGATGCTATGTGACTTGACTGTAACTTGAATTGACTTTAATGTATTTAGTGCCTAGTACACCTTCAGGTACCTACATCTATGCATGTAATATGTAGTAGACAATTTGCTTAACTTAAGACTTGCACAACATGAAGAACAATATACACGGAATGTACTAAGTAAGTAGCTTTTCTGCTATACAAGAAATTCGTTTACATTTACTGTATACCTAGTGTACCTATATAAATGTAAAACAACATTCCCTGCATGCATTACATGAGTATAGTATAATATACTAAAGTAAGTAGCTTTGTTGTTATTGTTATGCTAGGCCAGATATTGAATAGGAATTATCTACGCTTGTACTATAAGCATATGTAGTGTAAAGAGTATATGAACCTACTTCTCTGACTTTTGCCTACGAAAGTTCCGTTACTCTACTCGACTCAAACTACTTTATTTCATCATTTCAATTTTTCTCCTGTTGTTTTTATTATAACAGAGAAGTTGCTACGTAGTCTTAAACAGGTAGTAAATAAACACTGGGTGAACGTATCATTATGTGTGTAAAGTATGCAGCTATAGTCAAGCAGGATCAACATACTATTAGTAATAGGGCAAATAAATAAGAAACTAAAATACAACACGGCTCTCGTCATTCTTGTTGTCGACTTAACTTCATTCATTTTCCTTTAGCCCAATATACGTTTTTAATAATAGGTAATAAAAGTAAAATAATGTGTTTGATAGAATATGCAATTTGAGTTTTAGTAAAAAGAGACACACTCGCTCGAATTATAACTTGTAATCATTACCTACTGCGATTGGGAGAATAAAGGATAATAAAATAAAAACTAATTGAATTCCGGTTGGACTCCTTCTTCGATAAAAATGTGCAAAATAAATGCGAATAAAGTTTGGAATTGCGAATGTTAGTTTTCAGCTGTCGTGTCGTGAGTGGCGGATAGTGTATAATGTGCATAATACAGTGGAGTAACTATCTCTCTCACAATCGGCCTACTCCCAGATAATCTTCATGGGCAAGTCTTCTGAATGTCATTCATGATTAGACTACATACTCAATCATTTTTTACAGTCCTCTCTATCTCTAGCTGCATCTATCTACTTCCAATATTCTTTCTTAATACACCTACCTACCTTTACTCCTCTATCCATAAGTATATTTACATTATACTACTACATTTATTAACGACACAAATACATATTTATATTGACGACATTCATCAACCCATCAACATCAACATCCCCTTCAATAATCTCAGGAACACCAACGCATATTACTCTCAATATTAATATCTACCTTTACCTAAGTGAGTACCTATCCCATACATAACATTAAAGCAGTTTTGATGTCGAAGCGGAAACGCATGTACGCAAAAGTAAGCCAACACATTACTTTTATATCCCCTATACACCTTCGTTCTCAGGCATTAAATGCTGAACGTTCTAGTTAAAGAAATTAATGGAAATATTCAGGATAATAATTTATTATGTATTGTAATGTCCATCCAAAAGCTTAACTTAAGTATTCGTTTACATATAAATCATACTATAACTATAATCCTTGTATATTTATGATAACAATAATATTGCTACCTACAACTACAACTACTACTTAGCATTTTAGCAAGTAAGTAGTAGGTAGGTAACTAAAAGTAATGTAAAGTAAAGTTGCTTGCTTTTCTAATCGCAAGACAAGTCCCGTCCACCCACACTTACTGAGTAGTATACTTAAGTATACGATTAGAAAAGAAGGCAAGTAAGTATTAGTATGTAGTCTATGTAGCTATCAGTAGTACGTAGTCAAAGTTTGAACAGAAATTGACAAAAGTAGTCAAAGCGAGTCTCACAGTCAATTCAGCTCATAACTGACGTGAAAAACATGTAACGCGGTTTGTCACAAACTTCCTCTGCCATTAGCTATACAATTATTTCTCTCTGCTCTGCTTTCCTTTGCATTGCTCTGACAGATATTATTATGATGATTATTATAAACTCTTTCATTCACACGTATCAATACTTACAGGCTAACCAACATGAATAGAAAAACATTATACATTTATTGAGATTAGTAGGTAGGTTTTGATGTCAAGACTTAGCTAAGTATTCAGTGCCACAACTTGGCTTTCCTCAGCTTAGCTTTACTTTACTTTACATGACTCAATCAGTACACATGTCCTTTATCTAATATTTATGCATGTCTTTTTGATATTACATTCTGTATTATCATACATATCTACCATATCTACCATGTACATGAATACATACATAGCGCGAGACTAAACTAAATTTTGACACTTAAAAGTCAAGAACTTGACTCGCCTCAACTATTGAACTAATAAACATTTACGTACTACATAGCTAATGAAACATAATCTATTTATAGTATGTGTTACTGTGTTGGTATTTCTTGTCTACTCATTTGAGTTCAGTAAATGTAAGATGACTATGTTTTTACTTATATAACTAGTAAATTTCTAATTGCAAATACGTTATTTTGTGGTAAACACTAAGAATAATATCATTTCTGTGCTGCACTTGCGTTATATGCAATGTGCAGTAAACACTATACTTAATATTACAATATTATTAGTTGACAAAGTACTAGAATACAAATTAGTTAGCCTAATGAGGCGAGAATGAGGTAAAAGGGTACTTACAGACATTTCCTCGCTCCGGTAAGCAGTGAAGGTTTGGTCCAGTTGGTTGAGAACACAAAAGTGCGGATCCCAATCCACTTCGGGCGGATGTCCCCTTGGACTGTGACCCATGGGTATGTCCCGATCTGACACAAATACATAAGAAACATCTCATAAGTACATTAAATTCTACTTGGCTCCACTGCACTCCCCAACAAATACACTAGTCAGTAACTCACCTACTTTTCTTGTTCTATTTACACATGAATGCAGCACCAACATAATTACATACAGAGGAGTGGATATATGAACATGGAAAAGAAAAACCAATGAATTACCTATTCAACATTAGGTAGCTACTTACAATATGTACAACCATTATGCACTATTTACTCTTTTCATTTCTATTCATAATTTTATTGTACTATGTAGATAGAAAAGCCTTATTATGTCGGTCGGCAAGTGTGTGTGGTGCAGTTTTTCTTGGCTACAATAATTGATTATAATTTTATTGTAATTAGATTAGCTTACAACTTAAATATACCTATTTATCTGCATTATTTACAATTAACAGTAATTAAAGCTTTCAATTACAAAAGCATTCTACATTCAAACAACTATTTTGATGGGTCGGTATATCATATCTACTATTCAGACTACATGCATTGAGTTAGAGATGCAGTGTGTAGTGAGATGCCAGGGAGAGATGTTTTTGAGGACATTGCTAAGCCACATAATTCTTAACACGTACACTAAATTGGTACTCTACAGAAAACAGCTAACCAACTTAACACGTTAGCATTAATACGTGATTTACCATTTATTGCTCTTGGACGGACAAAGTGAGTGCATGAGTGCAGCTACATACAAACAGTCATGTTTCGCATATCCATGTAACAGGTACAAATATCTATGGCTAATATTTTTATGAATGTGACTAACATCGACTGCTGTGCCAACAACTTAGATTTTTGAATATTTATTGCTGAAACAACACCTTGAAATAGAACGTGTACAAGACACTCACATTTTATGATACAAAACACAAACTTTACAAAGTACTCACATACAAGGAGTGGGATTGAGAATTGCATTGAGTACCTTTCGCTTGAATATAGGTACTGCAATCTAGCTTCGTTTCATATTGTAGTTTATAGGTAGTAGTTATAGAGGAGTTTCATATGTACCCCAATTTCAACAGAGTATCATCGTGGAATTTTGGAATTTTTGAAAGTTTGTGAGTTGGGGTCAATTTTCTAAACATTTTGATAAAATTCCCAGTTTTAACATTTTTGATTTCGATGATGCTTGGAAACATCAGACATAGGAAGCCCTTGGGGGGTCCACTATCATTTTTCAGATACAATTTTTGGGGCCATAAAAATCAAAAACGGTCAAAAATAGTCCCATTACTCGACTTTTTATTTTCAATCAGGTTCAGTCTACTCACAGAAATACAGGCTGCAAAAACATTTTCTCCGACTCCGCTGCATATATGCTAACCCGATGTGCTAACCCGATTTCGTGTCACGGTGTACTATATGACAAGAGAGAGAAAGACTACGGAGGACCTATATGCGTATCGTGCTGTGCACAATAATGTAATGCAATCAGCAGACGCAATGAGACTTGACGAAACTTTCGTTCAGTCAACCAAATCGAAGAAGGGAACTGAAGTGAAACCTTGACGCTTAGCGTTGCACAGCTCTGATTTCAGTATAGTTGAATTTATGCTGTATCTACAGCCAGCCAAGACAAACAACAATGCTCTTTTGCTCCTGTCTGTGCTTTGTTTATGTAGCAGACAGCGAGTTAATACTAGAATTGGTTGCTACACAATATTTTATCTATTTCATGAGATTTTTATCGATTTTGTCTTTATCGACTAACTATTTGGTAGCAGACTTGATATGTATACCTATAGTATAGTATAGCAAGCAGTATTTGTTATTAGTTACCTACCTATCCTGCTGATTGATTAAAAGAGTGCAAAGATCTCAATGCTATGTCTTCTAATCCAGTTCACGACAATAATGTTGAGAACTGACGAGTTTTTCATGGAGTTGAGTTGATTGACATGGAGACCTATCTTTATTAGACCAAAGTACCTTACTATACACAATATCTTTCATCTAAGTACACAAGACCTACTCAAAATTCACAAACAAAAACGGTACCCAGTATGTACTTGCGTTCAAAGCATAAAACCTTCGCCATACACGGTAATAACAGACGGCTACCTTAATAGTTTTAGGTTAATGTCGTAAAAATCTATTGAAGCCATTCGAAATTCTGCAGAGCTGAGGCTTTGTATGAAGAGAGAAATAAAGTCCGCGTTAATTACCTTAGATCTTAAGCCAGAGAGCATTAGCATGTTGAATGACTTGAGAAGTTTCCCTAAATGGACACATTAACGAATCTCAAAGCTATATGTGCATAATTATGTGTATTTACAATGCATTTGCAGTTAGACACTCTCATACATTATACTGAACTGTAATTCCATGTCCTATCTCAGCTTATGTTAGCCCGTCTTGTAGTATAGTGGCTGTGATGAATAAACACTTAGGGATGCAATAATAATAAAGCAACTCTAAAGTAAACCAATATTCACTCCTTAACGTTCACTCAAACTAAAAATAAGCAATTAACTAACTTCTGTCGTCAGCATTAACAAGAGTTTAGTTCAGCTTGACTTCAGTTCTTGTCTATCTCTGTGCTGTGACTGGATACACCTATTACCTATATAGATAAAGTGAGTGGGTGAGCTCAAACTACAAAACTATGTAAGAACATATTACATGAGCTCATTTATGCTATTTTTCATTGCACTCGTACTTACACGTTTCTAAGAAACATTTAAAAGTGAGGAGAAGTAGGGTTGAACATACACGGAATGCACACAGAACAATATGAAGTGGTATTAATACTAAATGTATAGCAAGGTATGCTGTGGAAGTCTCAGCCTGTAGTGAAGTAATTAGGAAGAGCATAATTGCGCTTTTTAAATGTTCACTCACTTCTGCTGTTGCATAATGGGAAAGGGAAAATAAGGAAATTAAGTCCATTTGAACTCAAAGCAACATCGAATTAAAGTTATTGTAGCTTAAAAGAGCGACAGCCTTTGCTCACTCACAGTTCATGTTCTTGCTTATGTAAATATCCCATACTGTGTACTGTAGACATTTAAAACGAACCAGGTTTTGTTTGCGAGAGATAAAGAACTGCATAAACAAGTAGGTATACACACAGTACATGGGCTCACAGAATAGAAACATGAGTTACAGTTACTTAACAAAGTTGTTGGTAGGAAGGAATTGTAAATGACAACGTCTCGTCTCTATTTAAATACATCCAACTGACTACACGACAATCATTAAGGTATTAAGAGGAATGCTAAGCCAACTGCATTTACATGATGGGCTGAACCAAACAGAAGAAAACTGTCTAAGAACTTGAGAAATATCCGTTAGTACCTACTTGCATAGAACGTTTACATTTTACACTGTTAACTGTGAGAATTCAGGAATGTATTTAACTCACTATATTTTGCTTCTTTAATATTTCCAGGCACACCCACAACACAGCTCATATTCACTCTTGTCTGTAGTACATACATAAACATATAGATATATCATTTATTGCATTTTTAACTGCATTTTACGTTTAAGTAGTGTATATGTATAGATATTCACTTGCTGAAATGCAATACATGCGTGTAATGAGATGTAATAAGTCTATGTGCAAAATAAAAGTATGCATATTATAATTGTAGTACATTTATGAGTTAAGAGTGAATAGGTTGGGTAAGGTAGGTAGGAACGTACGGTAAAATTGCAGTAAGTAGGATACACGTTCCAAAGTGAACTCATAACATAAATGAAACCCGTTTTAGTTCCGATCTCTCCATTGCGATAATATTCAGTTCAGACTACAATACAATACAACTAGAGCTGCTACTTTACTTGACTTGAGAATTCAAGTTCACTCTGATGGCTGGTCTAACCTGCCTTAGATAAGTAAGTGAACTTAAGAAAAGAAGGAACAACATGTATGTATGTATATGTATAAGTATTCATAGGAAGAAAACGAAATACGGAATGCAATGCATCGCAGCATAAAAACAAATACAGCTAAACTGTAATGTATGCATGCAGCACAATAGAGACTTGAAGACAAGAGAGTAGGAAACTATTCTTTGCAATGCGGCAGTGCAACGGAGTAGGAATTGAAAAATGTAAACACTTTCTATAGTTCATTCGAGTTGAGCCGTTGAGTGAGTGGCTTATCTCTGTCTATGTGAAGACCATTATGCAATAATGGAATTGAAGGAAACTTTAACTTGAGTCTGTCAGGGGCGTGTGAGAACAGCTAATCCTTCCTCATTCACTTTTAACGATTAGATCCCTTAATGCTCTAATCAACTAGCCAAACTCCTTTCTTGGCCATATACTCTGCAGATTTGCATTCAAATCTATAACCAAACTAGAATCATGCAGCTACTGCGAAAATTGCCAGCTGACAATAAAAAAACTCCTACATGGCTTGGCCTGGTGGATATCATTTTTGCATATCTATAGTTATGCTCAGTGCTCTTGCATATCATTTTACACTACACCACATAATATGTATCATTTCTAATTTGCATTCATGCAAATATAGCATTTATGTACAAGTTCATATTTTTGTGAACTCAATCCGTAACATTACACATAAATATATTAGTGTGTAGAGTGTGTATTGTATAGATATATAGATCAGAGAGATAAGTCCCTGAATACACATAAACAGAACGCAGCAGCAGCAAGGAACTAATAAGATTTATCCTTTTTCCTACTTATTTACTCAACATGAGAATGCACTTTTACGAAAATCCATGCTACAAAGGCATTATAAAATAAAAAAGCAGCTTTTTCTTAGAAATTCTCGATAATGTTGATACAAATACATATTTTAGTGATAAAAAGTTTCCACTGAGCTCCCATAGAAAATTTACCCACGTGATGTTTACTTAAATAACTGTAAAATTAAGTATGTAGAAATAAACATTTGCATGAATTTCGTATGTATTAAGGTTGTGTGTTTACTTAGAACTGATGCAGGAGTCATGAACTCGAATTCGCTGGCAGCGTCACTCCAATTCCAATACTCTCTTTTGTTGCGTGGCATAGGGATAGGCCCTACAGGGACGGACAAGGTCAAGGAATCCCCAAGTCCCTCCGAGGACACTGTATCATAAAAATGTTCCTCCATCTCTACAAATGAATGTTGCATGGCTTCGAGGAATCCTCCATCCTCGTCACTATTACTATTACTGGGACTGAATCGGGGATTTGATCTGGACCTGGACTGTTCGAATAAAGTCAAATCTAAGCTGTCCAGTTCGTTATCGGGAAATGGGGACTGACTCTGAGTGTGTCGGTGAAGAAGAAACTTCATTTTGTGGAGGGGATCGATTTGCGGCTGGTTTTCTGAGTTAGGGTTCTTTGTCTTTATAGCTACTCCTCCGTCTTCCTCTAATTCCTGAGACTCACTTTCGCTATTCAGATCGATTTCACTCATGCACTCCACATCATAATCGCTGAAGTGAACACCAGCGTCTTCACATTCGACGGGAGGAGCACTTTGATCCTGGGACTCACTCTCGGCACTGATCAACACAACTGTCGTGTTCCCATAGTCGGAATTCCCATCCATCCTTCGATCACCAACTTCCTGTTCCCGATTATTTTCATTCTTCCTCCTCTCAGTTTCTTCACTCTCACAAACACGACCACCTCCACCGCTTTTTCCCTTCCCCTCAAATTCAGGGATCCTCTGAGAAATCGTGCACACAATCGAAGACTGTCGAATTCCAGGTGGAGGTGTTCTACAACTGGAATTGTTCGATCGAGAGCCTCCGGGAGATTTCCAGGTATCAAGTCCCGAGTCCAATCCTAAGGATTCGAAATCCGGGGAAGGAGACGACAACGAGTCCACCTCACAATCACAAAACTCACTATTCGGGAACTCTTCCACTACTTTCTGCTCTCCCTGTTTCAAAAGGCCGAAGAAGAATTTTCTTGAGCTGGGGTTTGGGTGCGGGGAAGGGTCCCGCTCCACCCGGCTTCCAGAATTACTATTATTTAGAGCACCGCTACTGGAACTTTCTAGTCTGCTGGAGAGTTTCTTAAAGTTCCTAGCGAAGAGGGGGTATTTGAAATGTTTCATGTGTCTCTGTGAATGATGAGGATGTTGGAGCGAGGCAGCAGCAAAGAGAAACTGTTGTTGTTGTTGCTGAGTGTGAGGTGAGGAGGCGGATGAGAGTTGAAATTCATCGTAGCAATGAAAGTTGTTGGAGTGTTGGCTGAAGTGGCTTTTTGTGCTTTGGCTTCTTCTCAGGTGAGCAGAGGAGTTGGCGTTGGGATGGTTGGCTAGGTGGAAGTTACCCGTACACTTGCAGTCTCTCCTGTTAGAACTCTTAGAACAACTATTGCCATCGTCACCAGTGCATCTCCTGCTCCCTCCTCGTCTCTTTCCTTCTTCTTCTCCTTCCTCGTCTTCTTCGCCCGTCTGCTCCTTCTTTTCCTCGTCCTCAAACTCACCACCAACATCACAACAACCACCATCCTCGTCAGCACCCTCCTCAGCTGCTCCTTTCTCACCCCCGGAAATACTCACAGGCCGTCTTCTGCTCCTCTCACAGCTTTTCCCTCTTCCACAACTCTTCCTTGGCACAATAACCGACACTTCTTCTTCTTCTACACTTTTAGACTTCTCCTCTTCCTCTCCTTCTTGGCCATTGCAGGAGTAGTAGTCCTCACTTGAATTCCTCTTCTGGCTATTCCCACTTCCAATCGAATTATAATTATTGCTCTTCCGACTGCTGGCATTGCTGGCGAGT
Organism: Tomocerus mixtus; assembly: GCA_034694165.1. Taxonomy (NCBI): domain Eukaryota; kingdom Metazoa; phylum Arthropoda; class Collembola; order Entomobryomorpha; family Tomoceridae; genus Tomocerus; species Tomocerus mixtus. The sequence continues at coordinate 30,312 of JAQFYC010000790.1, forward strand.
GTCCACTTGCTCCCACTGCCCCCTCCATTTCCATAGTCCTGGAAATTCACCCCAGACTGGGCTTTGTACACAGTGCGGTGTGATTGGAATAATTTAAATGCTTTGTCCCACACAAATCTCAGTTTCACATTTTTGTTTGTATTGCAGACGCAGACGGGGACACTCCTCAGGTTACCCTCTCCTTCCAGATCTCCAGCGCTGTTTCGTTTTGATTTACCGTTGCTGTTGCTGCTGGCAGTTCCGGCGGTGGGCGCTCCGCCGATAAACCGAAACTCATTTGATGCATCCATTAATAATCCTTCTTCTCCCGGCTTGGCTGGCTAACACTTCACTTCAGCCTCACTCTGCTATTGAGGAATTCGGATAAATACCAAAATACATCTAACTTCTTTCTGATCCTTTGATGTATGTATCTGAGTGTATATCTGTATCTGTACAACACTTATATGTAAGTATATAAGGGGACTAAGACAGATAGCTGAGCTGAGGGCGGCACAAAAGACGATTTCTGTTGAGTGAACTCTTTGAAGACTTAATGAGCTTCTTGTCTTGTCTTTTCTTCAGTTGACTTGACTTTGTCTTCACTGCTTTTATCTTCTCTTTGGGCGAATGACCGAATCAAGACTCAAATTACTTGGCTCCTCGTGATAGCCCTATTTGTTTTATACTTTGACACTACTGCACTCTCACCGTCCTTCCTTTACACGCCATCACTAGCAGTAAATAAATACCTGAGCATAAGTGTACACTATAAGAAGATATCTCTTGAACAGAAGAGAGATGAGATTGGGAAGAGTTGAAGCTTCTGCCGTGTCTCTTCTCTCGTTTATATACTATAGTACAGTAGAGACGAGAAGAGAGTCGAGTCAGACTCGTTAACAAAGATAATGAGTAGAGATATCTATTGCAGTATCATCATCACCTTCATTTAACAAGACTTCCCACTATAATTACACTCTCTATTCACTGTGTGTCCAATATGCAGGTATACTATCTGCAGATATATATCATTCACAAACTATCTACTGACTCAACTTTCATAAGGAGATAAAGAATAAACACAAATATCAAGTACCTACACAACTACAAACTTTGAAACAGAAGTTCAATTCAGTGGAGTAGTCGCAAAAAATACCCGCATGTGTTACGCATAGAGATTGGTAACTTCTTATATTTACTAGTTAGTCTCCCTGGATATCCTTACGTAAGTAACCTCTTGCTTCACTTGGGTTATCTTTCTTGAGAAAATAAAACAGTAGCACTGACATGACATGACATGGGATTTCTACAATTAAACTACAGCCGCCGCTCTCAGTCTGTTCAAATAATATTCAAGTCCACCAGTATATTATAAAAGTATAACAGATGCGTATGCAGTGTATATGCATACACATAAATTAAACAGAGTTGCAAGTAGTTCTACCAGTTAGTTATGCATATTCCTTTGGCGCAGGGTACTTATATTCGTAGTTAGTTATATGATGATCTTCTTTTTAGCTGTTTTGCTTTAATTTTTATTCATAAATAAGTATTACGTATGAAATTAAATGCACGTCACGTCTTCCTCATTCTATATCATTATTATTTCAGTTAAAGAGTTAAAGTTGCAGAGTGTAAACGAAGAAGCAACCATTCATCGTCAGTTATTTATACTTAGACAAGTATAGGCATAATTTAGGTACGAGTACAGAAAGGCATTTGCCGTGCACAACAAAAGAACTAACTGATACAATAATAATAGACGTTGATTAGTTCACATCAGCAACTTCCGCTCACCACATGACATTTCAATTATGCCAAAGAATATTTTTTGTCTCTGCTTGCACTCATCCTCAGCACAGCAGCGTCTCAACATTTTCAAGTTTAGCTCTTTTAGAATAGAAGATGAGAATCCCAAGAGAGATTCAACAACACAACATAACAGTTGCTCCACTCTTCCTCCTCATTTCAGCTCAACTTCTTCTACATACACTTTAAGTGAAGTATTTAAGTAGGTAGAATGATATAAGCGACTGTTTAGCATTGAAACTGCATCTTTTTCCTCTTTTCAAGTTGATGCCTTCGCAGAAGATGTTTCTGATGATTCTCTATTAAGTACGCTCATATGCGCTGACGTTGACGTTGTCGTCTCAAATTTTTGCATACACCACAGTGCAAGTATGTAAAAGTTAGTTTAGTTAGTTAGTGTTTACTTGCTTCCTGATTTCTCATATTGCATTTCTTTGCTATTAAGTTGTTTTTCTCTTTGGTTGAAATCTGTCGAGTCAAGCAAGAGAAGCTGAGTGAGTCTCTTGGAGCGAGCCGAACCAATTCACTTCAATTAAAGGCAAATAGAAGCCACAGAGATGAAGATGGGGATTCAAAGGAAGAGACTAAGCATGAAATCCGCAGATTAGCATTAAAGCACACACAATAACAGAATCCTAAAGTTCTGGGTTTGTTTGCACTTGGGCTTCTTCCGAAATGAGCCAAACCAACCCAAAGCAGTTCAATCTCAACCAACTGTTTAGCTTCTCCTTCAACTGAGTCAGTCACTTCTATCTCACAAACTCAGGACAGAGCACAAACAAAAGCAACTTCCAGAAGACTTTAACTCATCACAAACAATGTTTCAATATAGCACAAACTACATCCCATTATTATTGTATTCTCTTCCTTTTTAGCTTTAGCTCCATCCTCTGAACAAATACTCACTGTCACTTGTGATTCTTCAGTTAAAAACAGAAACTTCCGCAATGTGTATACATAGAGCATGGACGTATATGTATTTGTACATACGCACGTTGATACGTAGTAAATATAGTAAGGTGAACAGTGAACAACAACCAGCACAACAAAAGAGTAACTGTAAAGTTATTTGCAAACGTCCATAGAAGTAAATGGATTGAGAGGAGAGCAAAGTTGCCGAGGAAGATCAATTCAACAGAGTTTGCAAACTATTTCCCTACAAATGAGTTGAATAGCGAAGGAAGAGCAAAAGTTTAGCCAAGAAGGGATTCTCAAATTTTAAATTCCAGTTTTCACTATTTTAGTAGCTTCTTCTGTAGAAAAAAGTTTGCTATCCATTATCTATCCCACTTTTCCAAGGTAATCAAAACAACATACCGGAAAGTTTACAAACAATTTCTTCTTAGTCGTAAACTCGAAGGAGAACGGAAAAAATGGAGAAGAAAGGACTCAACTTTCGAAGGAAATAAAATTGCAAATTGAAACAAGCCGTAAAGAAAGTTTATTTATTTATTCATACAGTCAGTACACACACAGTTCCGTCTGTCTATGGATGTGTACATGCAGAATGCAGACTAGATGAATATTATAAATAGTATTGCTACGCAGAAGGCACTTTAGTTAAAACTAATGTTGTAGATAAGTAATGGGATGGGATTACTATTGCTGCTGTGTAGTGTAGCGCAGCAATGTGAGTGTGGCAAGACGCAACGAGATGCGATTGCATTCGAATTCGAATGTAAGTAAGTTAGTAGATGAGCTAACAGAATTGAGGTGCATGAGGTGAGTCGAGTGGTGAGCTAACCATCATGAATATTTCCAGCAGAAGAGGTTTAAAGTCAATTCTTTAGCTCACTTGCTTATTTCCACTTGTATGCATGTGCACATACAGTACAGCCACCAATTCTAATCACTGCTCCTTTAATGATACACAAAGTTTAGATATTCAGCACTAGCAACTACATACAAAGGTAATACCTATGTCTAAGAATTAATATACGCGTACAATGCAGAGTAATATTCTTTGTATGTCTAAGTAGGTAGGTAAGACAGAGAGGACAAACAAACTAGCCAAACAGCCTGGCCTGCCTCGAACTGAATGAGTGCGAGTGTGACACACTTCTCCTCACTGACTTCAGCTTTCTGATTCCTTTCGTCCGACTAACTCACATAATATCACACACAACCTACTAAACACATATCTATACACATTATTGTAAATCTACTATTATGCATACATTATTTTATTAGTAATGTACTTACTATGTATATGTATGTATAGGTGAATGCAAAGACTACAGCATCAGCAGCGGCAGTCTCACTCACATAATCACAATCACATCATATGAAATGGTACAAAGTATGTAATGCATTGAAATGCACACATGCACGTCAAAGATTAAAGATTTCTTGTCTCTTCTAGTGTACTAATGTATATAGTAAGTAGATTCCTTCATGCATTCTTATTCCTTAACCCAATACTTGTAAATAGCATTTCAACAGCAAACCAATTCACGTTCACGACTTGAGTCCACCCAACCAAAACAACCAATACATTATATCGCTATGCAGAAGTAAAAAACACACAGTAACTGTACACAGGCCAAACCAAACGTTGTTTAAAAATCTACCTAATAAACGTTCTTGTGTTGTGTTAAACTATTTACATTGATTTCTACTTGTAAATACTTATAAATATAATATCTGCATGGCTATGCAATTTTTGCACATGCATAGAAGGCTGTACTATTGTAAGTGCATTAAATATATTATGTATTTGTATATATTCACTTACGTGTGCATAGTTCTGTCGCACATAGCACCATACTTTATATATGCCTACCTAAATAAATATAATGTATGTTTACGCGATACAGTACAGTATATAATATGTGTCATTGAGAGTTGGACATGGAGGAGAGCAGAGAGATGTGGAGAGGACAGCACAAGAAGCAGACAGAAAGGCAATGAGATTGGATATTCTGTTCTGTAATGTTGTCTGTGTTCACAAAAACGAATGAAGGAGATATAATATTGTAGTATGTATTCGTAGTAAAGAGTAGTTAAGTGGAGATACAATATTTGCCTACAACAATGCAATAGTGTACCAGAGAATGGAGTGATCACAGCAGATCATCAAAGAGCAGTTCGAGTTCGACACAAACCCTTGGGACCTTCTTTTCCTTCAAGTTCTGCATCCATACAACCAGAAAGAATAAGAATAATGCAATGCAAAGCGACAAAGAAAAACCAAACCCCTTAGACTGACTTGGCTCACCTGATCTGACTTCGACCTGACTGACAATCATTCCTATCTTATGAGTTTCTGTGTGTTTATATAAATTACATGACATTCGTTATCAATCTGAGTACTCACTGTATAGGTACAAGAAAATATACACTCACAATGCATCTCCTTTTCCTTGCTTATATTTATTCTAAGTATCTATACTGCAATTACCTTATCTTATGAAGATATGGCCATACATGCAAAATGTAAATATGCAACAACAAAATGCATATCTCTATGCTCTTCTTCAGTGATTAACAAATGAGTTTCCTATGTATAATGAATATTAAACACAAACTTTCAATAATATATCATTACAGCTACTAATATTTGCTTAGCTAATCTCACACAGTGTGCAACACAGTAGAGACTATGGACTTTTATAACTCCTCTGCGAGAAACAAACATCGTAAACATTACATATGTATGCATATATGTATGACTAATGAAATAAAGATTTGTGCAGTGCATTCTACTACTATCTTTATATTCTTGTATGGTAATACAATAAAGGTAAAGACTAATAATAATGCAAAACATTTTTTCCGTTTTGCTTGCATTGTTTCAGGGAGATGTAGATTGAGCATCTTCTTCATGTTACGATTAATATTACATCGTTGATTACACAGACAATGGAGCATAAAGGAAAGTTAGTAGACGAAGAAGAAGAGCAGAGGACTCAGGTAAGTTATGATCTGTAGATCATTTTATTGTAGGCGTTCAAAGAAACCACCACCTTAGCATAGCAACAGATCTCACCTACTGCCATAATATCAAACAACAACAACACCAAAATTCATCTTTATTTTGTTTTATGGTATATGCATGTTTGTGATTTGATTACGTTGCAATCATGTACATATACATAGATGTGATAGGTAGGTACGTGTAAACATTATAAAGATGGCACAATGCATAATTGCAGACCATAGCCATAACACACACCAAAATCATTTAGTAGTATAAGACTTACATAAAAGATGTTTTTGTTATAGTTGCACTGCATTTGTGTTTGTATGGCATACTTCTGTATAAGGTTAGTATATGAAAACAGAGATACAATAGATACATATTATGAAAAACTGTCAAGCCACCATAGTTAACCCGCCCGACTGTGTTGTTTAATTGTAGTACAGGTCCTAAACAAAAGGTAATGGATTTTTTTAAAGTTTCTGTGAAAAATCAACGAAAAGTTGGTAGAAATGTCCTAAGCATCATATTTCCCATTTTCCTATCAAATTAAAGACAAAGTATAATCAGTAATGTGCCCGGTTCCAATGGACCGATTTTCCATAGGGTTCCTAGGCATCATATAGACCTGGTGTATACCAAGTTTCATTCTTAAGTCCGTGCGTTCGGAAGTTACAGTGTTTACGTATGGATGGACGCACGGAGAAACACTGCGATTACATAAGCCAGCCTCGCACACTCGGGCGGGCTAAAAATGAGTTCCATTTCAACTAATGGTCCTTATATTATACTTACCTACACATAAATAAAAGTGTATATAGGCATTATGTAGCATTAAAAGGCAAAGTCTGTTAAGTCTATGCCTCAAGTGAAGTCATTAGAGTCATCTTCAAATTCTCGAATGTCTCGCATACGCAAATTACACTAACTAACGTATACCATTAGACAGACACAGACATACTATATATTGTATAATGGATCTCTATATAGAGATATGTAAGCGAATTGCACTTCCATTCTACTTCCATCAGGATTCTTCTGTTCTGTTAGTAAGTTGAACACTTAAGCTCCACGCGCTCACAAATCCCACGACACGAAATCAGAGTCGCCTTCCCTCAGCTTGTTTTCCTCCTCGTCACTTATATCATCCGCATCCTCATCTTCTTGAATTAATGCTCTTCTCTATAACATCCACATTCTACCTACATTCATATTCATACTACTCACTATCCCTATCACATCCGATTATGTAACACCAACACAAATTCAACTACTAAATGTTATCCATTATCCTTTATTCTTTTTTTTTGAAATGCTGTAAGGCGAGTATGATTCAGTGCAGTGCTACAACATTACATTACAATGTTGTTTGTGGACGTTATTTTTCTTCATATTTATAGCCCTGCATCAGAGTACCTACTTACCTGCCTACCTAATTCCACCTGACCAAATTGGGCATTAGAGTCACTGCTGAATGATAAAAAGCGACCACCATATCACTACTTACTAGCATAGCTAACTCTAAATGTAAAAAGGCGGAGATGTTTACGTAGGAATAGGAGTGTAAGGCAAAGCTAAAATAGTATTGTGTGCAGTGTAATGTCAGTGGAGTTGATTTAAGTTTAGAAAAGAGATGAGCCTTAGAAGTAGAAGTAGAGTATTCCCATCCCATCAGCTTTCTGCTATGATCGTTTCTACAATGGGACTACCAATGCTAATGTCAGCGAAGACCTTGTCATTTCTTTAGTCTAAGTGTCAGGGAAATGGGAATGGCAATAGTTGTTACCACGACACACAACCTAAGTACATATACTAATACTAGAATGCTATGTGCCATGTAATACCCAGTCTCTGTACCATTACTCTGCGTTTGAGTATGTCTTCATGCATAAGTAGGTACATTACGTATCTACAAACAGTGTGTAGTGAGTGTCTCGTTTTGTCGTGATGTGATGAGAGTTTCTTAGACGACAGCAATTCAAGAGCACAAAAACTTTTCCATGATGTTAAAAGAAGGCAGTTGACAATACGCTGACTTATACGTAGTCTACCTACTCTAATGCTGAATGCAGTCACCATCTAATCAGTATCTCACGATTACTTACTCTTGTAGTATATGCAGTAGACACTATGTACACTATGTCGACTATGTACTCATACTCATAGATAAATACTATGCTTATTTGTAGTTTGCAGTTCAGTGTGATGTGAGGATGAAAAATCAGGAAAGCAGGACAAGAGCGGACAAAATCTTTTCCTGTAATTCGCCTTCCTCTTCTCTGCTCTCTTTTCTTTTTCCTTTATCCGTAGAATGAGTGAGAAGACATGAACGAAGAAGGAAGGTAGCAAATATTATTACAACTTAACATTAGTAGTCACACTATACGAAGTGTATAATATTATATAATATAAGTATAGAGATAAGAGATAAAAGTCTAATGCATGTACATGGAGTAGAAATGGTGCTGTCATGTCGTGGTATTATGACTTGGCTCACACACTGTTCGTGCCACTCCGTCCCAAGTCCAAAGTCCTGTAGAAATGTAGAAATAGAAGTGCACTGCAACTTAGTGCTGGAATGTAGTACAAAAGCCATTCGGAATGATTACAGGGAATAACAATAACCATTTACTATGATTGGCTCAAGTCGAGTCAAGAGAAGACATATTTCACTCCTCTTGTCTTCTTTCTGCTACCTATATATACAGTACATGTATGTACATGTTGGATGCACACAGAATCTGCACTTCTAGTTGAAGATAGAATAAAAATTACTACATATACTATAAGAGACGCATCTGTTCCCTACATCCGAAGTTTGAGATATCCATTCATAAGATAATCTGATAGAGGATAACAATCCTAAATATATAAGTACACATTGTATATAGCTAAGAACAGGCGACATGTATTGTTTGTACTGTGCCTGCTTATGTCTTAGGTAGTATATGTGGAGTGCACATTAGAATATCTGCAAAATCTCTTCCCCACATGCATCTGCAGGCTAAAAAGTACATTTATTGTCCGTATATCATAATAATATCCAGATTAGACAAACAAAACAAAATAATAGAACGACTTCCCTCAAGATATCAACTAGAACAGCCGATCCTATCAGACAACAAGACAATGAAATAAAATTCAACAGTCAACTCAACTCAGAGTCAAGTCAAATAACCAGCCAAACAAAGCCAACCAAACCACATGGACAGAATTAAAGCATAGGTAGTGACTCGCAAATATTATACGGAAGTGTCTCTTCACCTTTAATCACTCAACTTGTAGCACCATTAGACTCTTGGAGACATACAAGGACTCGCCTAACATTTCTAAAGTGCATACTTAACACATGTACATAAGTACATAGTAGTCTGTAGACTTTACCTGTACATGACTACTATACACTGCATTACATACAATAGCATATAAATATTATAGCTGTATACCTATATACTGATAGCAAACTCCCAACAAAAAAGTATGTTTATTAGTGTGACGGAATTATTGGGAATAATAAAAATCAGAGATTACTAGTCCACATAAGTACATAAATACGAAAGGCGATAAAGAAATGGGACAATACATAGAATCTTAGTCGCCTAAATATATAAGCTGTACTGAGTACTGAGTACTGTAGTAGAAAGGTACCTCCTCCACCAAACTATTTTGTGCATTCTATATTCTACAGTACAGTAGTGGCCATAAATTCGAACTTGAAACTAATATTTATGCATACTACACTATTCAAAAGAAACGCACTCTCACGACAGTCATATAAACATAATATGTACCTACAGAGCATAATAAGTAATTGCGGGGCTATAGAATATAAATAGCTTTTGGCATTTAAAGAGCTGCATGTGCATGTCGTGTAGTGGAGATGTAGATGGGATTGGGACTGGGGCATTAGAGATGTGAATCAAATGACAGTGCAGAATATAGGTAATAAAGGTAGTGGGAAATTAGGAAGTGGTCCCAGAAAGGACAGATGGATGGAAGACTCGTTCGTCGCATTGCCTGTTTATGTTGTGAGTGTGGTGACCATATTTGGAGGAAAGGGGCCACAACAAGACAAGTTCAAGATCATCATTCAAGATTTAACAAAAGTCGACTTACACAAACTCCAAAGCCAAATTCGCTCTACAAACGCATTCTTCTACTTTGTTAGACTTTCTTTACATCTCGAGCAAATTAAAGAGAAATTATCCCCTATACTTACAGCCAAATGATGAGTAGATAAGAATCTCCTTCAGCCATTATTATTCTGCTTACTATTGATTTGATTGCAATATCTACGAGATGTTGTTAGCTTAAGGTGTACCTTACATACAATGTACGAAATAGACAACTGTCTAAATAGGTTGTTGGTACTGGGAAATATTACACTATAGGACCATAAGAAGAGTTCTTGCATCAGTTCAGGTCATTAAGGAGAAAAAGCAATCAATTTCTCTTAAAGTTGAAAGATCATCAGCAAGGTAATCACTATAGCTGTCTTGTCTCTTCGATTTTTTCCACTCCTGCCCTGTTACAGATATTGGTTTTGCTCTTTGCAGGTTATTCTCTCTCCTGAGAAAATGTAATTGGGAACGTGTGGTTTGTGGCACAGTGATTTAGAAATTATGCCTACTGCCACGTTTCCCTGTCTGCCTGGTTAATAGAGAACATGCCTAGCATCAATTACTATAAACGTAGACCCTACTCCACTGCACACTGTCCACACTCCACACACGACATCAACGATAACTCACACACATTTTGAGGGAAAAGGAATTAAAGCCAGGAGAGTTTTTGGACTTCTTGTAAACGATGGATACTAATGTTAAGCACATAAAGAATATACTTTTTATGAATGGATTTACTACATGCACAGCATTGGTTTCTTATTACTATTACTTATATCCCCTAGGTGTTCGGACAGGTTCACTCTGTAGAAATATAGGAATGGGACACCACCAGCAGACTATAACATTAATTTGTTTGGTGTACGTAACATTTTCATGCGAAATATAGTATTATGCACCTGCCTTGTATTATTTGTAATTCAAAGACTTCAACGAATCAGGTAGGTTAATGTAAATCGAAACGGTAACACAATATTTATTTTAATTACTTAGTAGTAAATGTACTGGATGGAGATGAACTTTATTTTGGCTTGTTAAAGAGAAGGAAGAAATTTGCAAAGATAAGTTGCATCTGACACAGTGGTTGCATTAGCCACACCTGTACTCTATTCTCTACTGTAACTCTGGTTGATTCATCCCATTACCTCTACTCACCTTGCAAAAACATCACATTGTATTATATTTCATTAAATTCATAATAGCTTCCCCTCCACATACACAAAAACACATATCGGTAGAATGGTTGCACAAGTTTATTTTAACTGTCGCCTCTTAACAGCTTTGTGTACACTTTATTTTATTACGATACAGACTGCCTACTCGAAGGTTCTTCTCCTCTTACCACTCCACCACACTAAATTCACGATTCCGAACTTTGCATTTGACTAGACACGTACGTACAACAAATATGCAACTTTATCTTTTAATTCCTATCTTGCCTTTCCTGACTAATAGAGTGCCTTTGGTGTAGCTATGATATCATTACACTGTCTCGTAACTAAATATTTATTTATTTATATATATATACAAATATGTAATAGAAGCTAACAAAACAAGAACAACACGGAGAAGAGAGTTTCGTTCGTTTCATCTCTTTAGTTTCATTTCATTAGTAGTCACTCTGTATTCTGAAGTTAGTCGTTATTTCATTTTATTACAACCCATAAAACATGAATGCCATGCAGTGCCTGGCCTGGCCTGTTCTGTACTCTCTGTCCATGAGTGTGATGTGAGTGTGTGTGTCGTGCTCGGAGCAAAAGCACCGAAACAAAATGACACTCTTATAAATTGTACGAGGCTAAGGGAGAGAGAAGTCAAGTGAAGACAAAGAAAGGGATGCAGGACTCTAAGACAGAATGTACTACTTTTGCATCACATTATATTCTGTATACAGATACACACCGACATTACATTACATTCACGAAACGGATAGTTTCATTTGGACGCCCACGTCTAGGGAAATACTTTAACTTGTACAAACTTCTCGGACCACAAATCAACGACTACATCCACATCCATCTACACATACACAACACTACTGTATACATATCTCGCATACCTATATAGTACTTATATATGTATGCAGTTGTCTCTGTCATTGTGGTTTCCTTTGGTTTCGTCTGGCTTGACTCTTGACATGACTTTTACTCCTATATTTTAGCTCTCTGTCCCTCTCTGTTGTAGATGTGGTGAAGGAAGTGTAGGAAATGTTTGTAACAAGGTGTAGGTACTAATATGCTAGATAATAATAAATAAATAAGTAAATTACACTGCATGCATAGTGGAGGAGGTTTATGTAGAGTATATCATAGAGGCATGGGGTTTCGAAGCGAACAACAACAAGAGACAGGTCAAATAATGGAGTTTGAGTTGGACTCTAAGCCGAGGCGGAGTGAATTAAACTAATCCAATTTGACACACAACAGGAACACTCTGCTGATCTCCTGATGTCAAGTCATGGAATGGAATGCCATGTATGTATGAACAAAGTTTACTCACTTATGTATTTCACTTACTTACCTACTTTTACTATGCTCCGGTTTGGTTAGAGTTGGAGATGAGCGTGGAAAGAGACATCCGTCAAAATAAAATACATCCAACAGACTTATGTGTTTCCATTTCCACTTTAGTTGTGTTGTGGATGGATGTGAGGTTTCTTTGCCCAATTATGGCAAGACTTGGGAAATAATGTTCTGAGTCTGACACACGCTGGAGATGGAGATAAATATGGAAGAAGGAAAACTTATTATCTTCTACTCTGCTCTTTGCAACTTGGTCTCTGCCACCAATCATTTGAATGATGCGATCCTGTTCCTGATTAGATGAGATCCTACTAAGGAAACAAGTTACCAACTTTCTGGAATAATCTTAATAAACGAAACACTTTCATCTTATACGAAGTAACTACAATAGGCAAGCCTGGCGTGAGGTGACCCAATTTCTTCCTTAACTGGAAATTCAAATATCTTACTGCAAAACACAGTGCAAGCAACATATTAAAGTCTATCATGAATTAGGTTAGATTAGAGAAGACAACGTATTTCAGAGTTATTTAGTGTTCGCGACAACTTGGCCCACAAAGAAGTTCGTGTCGTGTAGTGCATGTTCTTCATGTACTAAATTATATATGTATGCAAAATGCAATCCAATAATAAACTTGCTGTCATAATTTTGTATCTGTAGCTCATCTCTACTTACTATATCTATATATGCAAATATACAAAAGACATGCAGTAAAAATTTATGTACAATGTACACACTGTATGGGTAACCGAGTCAAGGTAAAACGAAATCGACTTCTCATCAGACAGGGCGGGTAATGGAAGTTGCTTAATGTTATTACACAAACAAAGGCGGACTATTTAATAACATACATGTACCTAAATACCTGTGTCTATCTAATTGCTAATTACATGGTGATGTGCTACGCTAAAACTTGGCAACTGTAATTATTGGTAAGGTAAGGTACCAAGACACAACTATTAGCAAAGCATAATAACAATAACATGGTTGTATGGCTGTTGATGTGCAAAATTAATTAAAATATTGAATACACAACATTAATTTTAGTTAGTTAAGCATTTACTATTAATTATAAACGCCTGTGCCCTATGTGGGGCTACTTTTACTGTGATACTATTTTGTATACTACCTAGGTATTATAAAAGTATACCTACTCCTATGCTTGTATTTGAGAACAATGAAATTACAATACATAATATTATTACGTAGGCAGACATTTATGTTTTGTAGGTATTCCAATTTATATTTATAATAAACAGAGTTAGACAGCTAAGAATGGCATTGTTTGAGGTCCCACATCCTCATCTCACCTCACGTCACCTTCATTTCCTATTCCCTACTCTACTCTACATATTATTTTCTACAGCTAAACAGCTGAACATAAATGAAATGAGGCGAGAGAGCAGAGCAAATGAATAGAATTGCAAAGACAGAGAAGGGCGTCTTCCAAATTGCCTTTTGGCATGTAATGTTACGGCTTTAGTCTGCACAATGTGATATTGACATGAAATGAGACGAAGGATAAATAGAAGAATAGGGGCACAGGATCCACCGATCTGCGATTGTCCGACAGCCACAGCAACCAAATACTTAACAACACAAGAAATAAATAGCTACACTAACAATAAGTATCTATGTAACATACCTAAGTAAGTACTGTACACTGTATAGTACTGTATAGCTATGGGCTTGGCTGGTTTGGCTTTGGCTATATTGCTATTATTATCTTACACAGTGAAAAATAATAATACAAGAGCTAAGGATACCAAAGGGTCTAATTTATTTGATTTATTGCACAATGTAGTGTGACCCATATCGTTCGACCTGATTGCACGAAACCTGTGACTACTATGTACTACTGTACTGTGTTATTTTATATGTACTATTGTATATACAGTAAACACATGTGCTGTACTTAAATAAAATACCTATTTACTTAAGTGTACGACAGAGACATAATATGTATCTAGTACTTTCTAACTAAATATGTAGTTACGTATAGTATGATAATAATATGTAATACTGCATTGCACCTAAATGCACGCATAGAATGAGAAGAGACAATAAAATGCAGATTTTGAATCGAAGGTTAAATGAAGTCTCGAGAGTAAAGTAATGTGTTACCTCAATCTCATTTCGATTCTCTATCTTTACTGTATCACTATTTCATTTGGCAATTTAAAATCACACAGAGAACTGAACTGATTGATACTTGTAAATATAATTGCCTTGAATCTCACATCTCTCTCAGAGCTATGCATTACATTTACATTCTCAGATTCATATTGGATGACAATAAGTAGTATAAATGATACACTAAAGGTCGTTCGTACACATTCCGTAGGAAACTGAGACTGGTCTCCTTGGCATGGCACCATGCGGATTGAATATCATCCCATTATATCAGCAATTAAATTACACAGTAATTGGATACACAATAATTCCATCCATTTAGAAACAAGTTCTGTCTGTCTTACATAAGAATATTCCTCCAGAGCATTTGCCATCTCAGCAGAAAAGGAAACAAATTCCCTTCTACTTACTTTTGCTACTACAAATACAAAGAGGATCGTTAGGAACGCATTAGGAATTCTATTTGTATTGACTTTCTTGCAGTAGCTTTACATAGTTATCGTTAGCTTAGTGCTTACTAAACATTCTTGAGCACTTAAGTCAATACGTGGAGAGGAAAGGTATTACTTAAGTATGTCTTTAGATGTGCTATGGCGGGGTGTGATGTGTTGGTAGAATTTATGATTTTGAAGTTTTTTGTCGAAAGTGGAGATCACGGAATTTGCGAGTGTTGGTCTGTATGTACGTATGTGAAGGAAGACAGCTTATGCTGAGTTCAGCTCGAGGCTACCGTGATGTGGATCTGATCTGATGCAGTAAAAACTTTAGAAAACTGGGTCACACTCGAACTGTCGAAAAACTTAAGCAATCCCTGCAGGAACCCTCCTCATATACAAGTATACTATACTCACTATATGTAATAGGCACTTAACCAACTCTCCATAGATACTCTCTTTTTTGTTCTAGATGCATAACACACATACATATATGCTATTGGGATAGATATAATATACTATTTAGTACCCACAGGGTTTTAGGTGTTTGCCGAAGAACATATAAGCAGTATCTGTAGTTAGATTGGGTGGGTATGTCCTTGTGGGTGTAAAAAGTCTAAAAGTAAAGTAAAACACTTCCCTTGTCAGCAGTTCACTTACACAAAGTGTTGCCATAGATTATTGCACTGCATCGGCGGAACCGTTGCAGTTTGCAGTTGCTTAGTCTCCAATGTCTCCTATGTTTGCCTTTAATACCTATGTGATGATGATGCTTTTGAGTATCCTCTCATCACACGTCCATCCCGCCAAATACATGTAAGTACAGGGTGATTGCCAAGTTACTGACCAACTTCAAATGCATATTGTAAACGAACTATAGCACACATAGCTATAAAT
>JAQFYC010000791.1:0-46118 GCA_034694165.1 Tomocerus mixtus
ATAGCATTAAATACGTTATGTGTACAAAATTCTTGATCAAAGCACCCCCCAGCAGGGATCTGAGGCTACGCGCCTGTGTTTTGCAACTTTTCCCTCAAAATTATCACAATGTATGAATTAATTATATTTCTGCTAATTAAAATGCATACATCAATATTTGCTTATTATCCTGACATGGCAAACATGTTATTTATAAGTAGTAGATATTGATAATTATTCCAGGTACCTAAATATTATTAAAGTGTGTATATTTTACAATAAGAGTGCATAATGGATACTCTGAAAAGGTTTTTTTTTATTTACTTAAATGAAGTTTACTTCCATTTTGACGCATGTATGCATTTTCTTATGCAACATTGGCATTTAATTATCCAGTATTCGATGAATTCCGAATTAAAATTTGAGTATAAGTACAATATAATGTACATTGTCAGTTACTATCTTTAAAGTTTTCAGCATTGTGGTCCCCGCTGACCATACTATTAACTTATTTTCTTTACAAAATTCCTATTTATTGTTGGCTGCTTACTTATAAGGGATGATAGAAAGTGGTAGGGAATTTACAATGTAGTTTTTGTTTGAGTGACGACTGGAATTGTTCGATGAGACGGGTAAAATATGAAGGATACCTAGTATGATCTAATAGAATCGAATCGAATCTCAATACTGAATTGCACTGGCATGGTGAGACGAGGCAAAAACATTGAATCGCATGTCGTAGGGCTAAAGTTTCCTTTTATAGAGACTCATGAATAATACAAATGAGTAATCATTGTGATTTCACGATGGGATTCTTTTGTGTTGTTGAAGCAGGGTGGAATCCAGCTGTCCAAAGGCACAGGACAACATTTAGAGTTGACGGACGTCAACTTTGAAGACAGCGGAACGTACGTTTGTCGCGCCGTCAATGAACATGGTCAGGCAAATGCCTCCTTCCTTGTTGAAGTTATTGGTAAGGATTTTACTCTCCTATTTTCTAGCCTTTTTTCGCACAATCATCTAGCACACTATAATTAAATATCTCATTTTTATTTAACTAGCCTTTACGTATGTACATCTACAGATAGTACACCTGAGACATGTAAAGATCGTGTGCCAGCACATGACTTATCTTTAGTACAATTCACATTGACTTGAAAGCTTATTGTTATTTACTCTGCGGGAGAATAAATCACACGACAGTTTGGCTATCTCCTAAAAGTGAAATTATACGTATTATGCAAATACCCCATATCCGTGTGTGCAAAGTAGAGGAGATATTGTAATTTTGTAAATCCAACACTGTATGTTTTCTTTTTGGAATTTATTAGAAAAGACTCACGCTATTGTTAAGATAGCATTATGCACCTGTATAAATGTTTTTCATTCTTTCCATCACTCACAAATTCACATTCACAATCACAATGAAATCTGTCAGGTTGGCTTAATATGCGCCGTTTATCCCAGGCACTATACATTTTATTAATCCTAGGTCCATGTATTTGTTAAGAATCCTTATGACCACTTGCCCAATTGGTTTTCATTGCTACAAATAATACCAAAGTTAGATATTCAAGTTAACCAAAATATATTTTCTAATATACTAATATTACGTAAAACTTTTCGACAGCTAGAACTAAATATTCCCCCTTTTGCCATGTAACTACTACTGTATTAGTCTTATTGTATACAAAAATCTAATGCAATGGTACAAATCAGTTAACAGGCACCTATTAAATATGTTAATGAAGAATGATACAGTGTTCAGTGAAAAGAGAGAAGAGAAAAGAGGCATAGTATTGGAGACTTATTATGTAATAATTATATGACAAATTCACGCAATGTAATGCTACTAAATTATTAATTTGTGGTACATTTATATATATATTCTCATAACGAGTACTTTAATACTACTAACTAACAATAATAAGTAGGAAGGTTTTCTGCAATAATTTGTACATTAATTCATAGGTTATGTTATAATGGTTGTCTGAACTACAATGTACACATTTATCCAATTTGCACATTTTTATAATGTGTTTATGAATTCTATAGGTATCTTTATTCGTAAGGTATAGCTAAATATTTTAAGATAGAGAATAGGAACATTTGTTCTGTAATGTAAGCATTTAATAGGAGAACAAAAGATAATGTCTAAGGGTACCAAGACTTGGGTTGATATTTATTTTATTTGAATGTGAGAAGGGAGGGTGTGTACTGAAACTATGTATTGTACGTGTAACAGACAAGGAAATGGGAAAGCCCTCGATAATCTCTTTGGAGCCCTCAAATGTGACAGTTGCAAGGGGACGACACATTCATTTTCGATGTCACATCTCGAGTGACACAGATGATATTAATGTGAAGTGGCTTCGGGAAGTGGACGAAAATAGTTTGGATAGCTCCGGTGTTGGAGCCGTGAAGGTAAACCAAAACTCACCCTCACTCACTCCTTTTATCTACTTATTATCTTCTTCATATTTTACTACTTAGCTATCTCTATCTTATACAAAATATTCTACATCACGATCTGTCATTTGCTCCCATTAACACTATACACCGACGCGTCTGCATTTCTCATCTCAAATGCCATTCTCTATCTGGATGATGAGTATCCCTAGTATAAGTATTAAACTATGTAGTATTTATTTATATCCTAGTCCAGTTGATTACCATGAGACGCGGTCAAGAGTTGCTGTACTTTAGATTCAAGATAACTTACCTAAATACTTTTCTTTTTCAGTTATCTAACAATAAGTAGAGTAGTTAAATTATCATAGGTACCTTCCAAACTATAACAGGCCCTTCTTATAATATTTAGAAGCCTTTAAACTACATTTTATCTTTACTTCTACTGTAAGTAATACATATATCTAGTACATATTAATGGTAAAAGTGTCATTTGACATCTTTGAGGTAATTTCAATACATTGTTGACCTTTTCCTTTAGTTGGGCAACAGAAAGTACAAATTTATTAACTCAGACAGTAAGCTGAAGCCATACAGTAATGGATCTTACCTGAGCGAGCTTACTGTAACGGCTGAGAAGGGAGACTTGGGAACTTACATTTGTCTTGCCACAAATGCTGCCGGCCACAACTACTCAACGACAATTCTTAATATTATGCCACGTAAGTATAACAATAATCCTCTCTTACTCTTCTCTCTTCTCTTCGAAAGCTCCGTTTGGCCTAACACTGCCTCTTTACTAGCTTATCTCAGGCAGGCCAGCCTCTCTGTTAGTGAAATCCATTGTGACACTTCAATTCTTAACAAACACTTAGGGTCCAGCCATTCCGAAATGAAATAATAATTGCTAGCTACTTACTCTCCTACGTAGACACTTGCCTCTGAATTGTCATCTAAATTGACCATGAAATGACATTATGTCAAAGGACAACAAAAGAATTGATAAATTGTACATAAATATTATTTTCACTTAGGCGTGGATGCATACAACCTTTTAGTGCACACCATCACCTCGCATTAACAAATATTACCATTAGTCTCATGAATATTTTTCATTCTTATAATTGTAACTATTGTGAGCCTACTTATTCGCTGTGCATTTTTATCTTGCACTACGATTAGATTTACCTTTGTAGTAGAATGCTTGCTTAAATGCTTTATTGCGATAAAATGCTCTATTAGTCTATCTGAATAGGAAAGGAAAGTAACAATGTTGTTTTTCATGTATTTATATTTGTAGTTGACGGGGATCCGAATGATCCGATGCTTCCGATTGGGATGTTGATTGCCATTCCATTAACTCTGGCGATATTATTCGTCGGATTGGCTCTAGTCATTTGCTGCTTCCGAAAAAGTCAGAACGGAGAGT
The DNA here is from genome assembly GCA_034694165.1 of Tomocerus mixtus. NCBI lineage: Eukaryota > Metazoa > Arthropoda > Collembola > Entomobryomorpha > Tomoceridae > Tomocerus > Tomocerus mixtus. Next base: position 3,818 of record JAQFYC010000791.1, read on the forward strand.
CGAGTCGAGGAGCCGTTACAACGACGACAACTTATGCCAGCCCTCAAGACGTAATCCACGATCATCAACAACAACCTGTTCCGCATCCTTTCTATCCGATGCACAATCCTCCAGGCAGAACAATTCCCTGCAACTTTGAACGATATCTCTACAAAGATGCATCCTGTCCCATGAAAACTACTACTGCTAATCATACTAGTCCCAATGCTTATGCCAGTGTACGAATATGTGAAGTCACTGGGCCACCAAATTCTACTTTTGCACCTACTCGAGGCCCACCCTTGCCATCAAGACCAAACTTCGCTCCAAATACCCGTGAGCGAAATAACTACAATGCTTGTCATGGTACGTACCCAATAATCCCAACATCATTCTCATTTTTTCAAATATATGAATATAAGCTGAATTATGCAATCATAAATAATTATATTTTAGGCCATAAATAAATAAGTAATTAAGTAATTATTGAAAACTTTGGTTATTAAATCCCGAAATTTGATAGGGAGTGATGTTTTAGCATTTTTACTATCTACGCAAGCAAAAATAATATAATATTTGCCGTAATTTATTGACGGAGTAATATTATCCAGATATTATTGAGGAAAACATAGTTATGTAAATATACTAGTGGTTTAAATGCTGTACTGTTAGTGGCTACGATATATTTCAGCAAGGAGCCAGGGAGATGATAGTGAATACATTAGTTACCTATTTGTATTATTTTGTTTATTTAGGTTTGCTTACTCAGCCTCTGCTCACTCAGACAGCATCTTCATCTGACTCGAGAGACTCTCGGCAAAGTGCATCCGGCCGAGTTGACTTTGCCAATAGTAATCATAGACAAATCGATCAGTGGGGCAGTTCTGGGGGAAGTGATGTCTCTTCAGACCGGAAGCATTCTCGATCCCGTTATCACCAAGTCAATCTTTGACTGACCTAAGATAGAACCGCTCTTATGTGGAAAGAAACTCAACTCAACTTAATTTAACTCTCTACTCCGTTTACTTACTTTTACCGTTATTAACATAAATATGGAGCTAATGATAAGTTAGTAGTGATAAGCTACAGATTTACTATACAATTGTATATGTACGTAATGCATAATGGATGTTGTTACCTATACTTATATAAGTATACTGAAAGTTACAATGTACTGTACTAGAGCTAAATGAAAATGCACTATTGTGCATTAATTACATTAAATAAATATATTAATAGTTAGAAATGTAAGGACAAGAAACTTATAATATATATGCGTAGTGTACAGATTAACTTAAAGTCTCCGCCAACGATAGTTTGACTTTGAACTGTTTACATAGTTATTAGCGATGTAAATTGAAGATTTTCCTGTTTCTACGTTTATATTATATTCTTTTTTATGTTGAAATAAGTGTCCTGTATTGGGAGCGTTACTTTTTTCCCAATGGATACTTTGTAAATTTATTAGTTTTAGTTACGTAGATGGTAGCTGTAGTTAAAGATTTGCTGTAAGTATGCCAGCCTTTATGTCCCGACTTGGCTCTTATTACTACATAATATACTGATATATTATTATCCACTACCTACGATTCTACTATATAATACCGTAGAAACATTTAGAACTAAGTTTGCAATAGTACCCACAATTATATATATGCGAATGATTATGTATTAATATACACGTATTAAGTATGTGCTAAATTACTGCTGCAAATCGTAAATATTATTCAAGTCATTTTATTGCAGTCGGTTTAGTCAACGGAATAATAATAATAATACATATAATGGTTACGTTACTAGATAACTAATTGTAAGTATACCATAAACAGTTAAATAGTAAGTAAGTATGAACATAATTTATATTAGGAACCTACCTATATAGTATTTAACTGCATAGGAATAAGTAGTTGTAAATGTCTATAGAATGGTTGTAAAACGGTTGTACACATCTACATAGCAATAGCAGGCCAGGCAGGGTGTGCAGTTTAGTGTGTATGTGTATGTATGTATAATTGTTGTAAGCAATGTAATCGCTCAGATAATAGCCAGGTTCATGCCATAAATCAATTTGGACGTGTAAACTGTATTTAAAGTCATAGTGTTTACAATTTGTCATGAATTGCTCTACGTTTGTTTTCATGTTCGTGTGTCTGTCTGACTGACTGTCTGCCTGTTGTACTTACATTTACATATTATACCCACATACTTACTTATTCGATCTAGTGCTGTGTTATGTTATGTTAAGTTATGTTATGTAGTCTAACTATCACTTTGGCCAACCAACCAAACCAAACGCAACTATCTTCAAAAGTACAAATCTCTCTTGTACTTATTTACATATATATCACCATTACCTACTACAGATAGAACAGTGAATTCTCTGACTATTGATAGTGAGGGAAATACTTAGTTATACTTACGGTTGCGGAAGGAATCTCTGTTTTCTAAAAGTAAATAAACACTAAGTACTCAGGACACACTACATAAATCTACAGTGAATGGCAGCCCTTCCCAACATCTTTACTTGCTTCCCTAATCTCCCCAGCTTAAACTAATTTCTACTATTCTGCATACAATCCTACTAAATATCTCCCAAGTATCAGCTAAATATACTACTAAACTCATTCTCTACTGCTACACATTAAATATGTATTAGTTCGTAGACAATACACGGACTTCGAACAATATTAGTAACTGTTACTGTAATGTAAGTGTAAACCAACTCTGAGCTATATAACAAGTGAACTTCGATTTCAACCTACTCAACAATTCATTATTACTATTACTATTATCAAAGTCTATGCATATTGCATTGCCTTGCAATAGACTCCTTCGTTTAACGTTGAAGCGAAATATACAATGTGTCTGAACACAAACAGCACCAGAAGGAATTAAATGAATAAACAATTGTGTGTCTTCTACTCTATTGTGGTTTTCTCACTTATTGCTACTCCCATCATCTCTCATACATTCTGGCTTACGCTTAGTTTATACTCCAATATAAAGGAAGTGAAGAGGAAGTTATAGTGAAAACCACTTTTTGGAATTATAGTTTCAAGATTCGGGAAATTATTTTTACGTTAAAGTGAAGATCTTCACTTTTCTCGTTATTGAAATAGTTCAATAACACGAAAAGTGAAAAACTTCACTTTTTATTCCACAATCATGAAAGTTTAAACGCAAATCGCGAAGCAAAATCTTCACTTCAAGAAGGAAAACTTCCTTTTCACGAAAGTATAAACCGGGCGTTAATATTAATTATGTCGGAGTAAGACTGAAACCTTTACGAACTGTGTTTCGCTTTGCTTAGCTGAACGCTGCAGTAAGGTGTAACAGAAAACTGCTCTTACGTAAGGGGTGATTACTTACTTTACCCACAAAATTTTGCAGGGGCAGTGAAGTACCAGTATGTGAAACGATATCTAAATAGTTACATAGACTTTACAGCCACGCAAGTAAGTACCCATTACGTAGGAGCAATTTTCTGTAGTACCCTCCGATATTGTTCAGCTAAACTCGCACTACTCCCGACCCCGACAAAGTTCAGCTACGCAAAGCAAAACACAGTCCGTGAAGGTTTCAGTCATACTCCGACGCCATTAACTGGCAGCCATTTATTATCCTTTCACACGCTTCCGTTTTATATACACATACTTACTATTATATATATATATACTACTTATTATATTATTTGTACACTAAAATGAAGCTTGAGTATAGTAATACAAATATATTAAGGATAGATGCTTGAATAACAGAAAAAGTAAGACTGCACCATGTGGCCCAACGGGGATACTGGGTCAATAAAATAATAATTATCATGCTCTAGGCGCTGTGGCTAACTACCTTCATCAACCAAATACTAAAAGTAACTATTAAAGTTAAGATGGCTTCTGCAAATATTCATCGTGGCTTAAACTGCAGTAAAATATTTCATAATTCATACTGGATGCACAGCTAATTTACTTCAATTTTGCAGTTTTAGTTTGTTGATCAACCCTTTATGTAAGCTACTATTTAATTTACCATACTATGTACGCCTAAAAATTAAAACTATGTTAGGTCGTGTTTCTAGGCATATTTATCTGATTTATCCTATCATGCAGTGGTAAGATTATAAGAAAATTAGATTGCAATTGCAAGTCAACTATAATGTATGTAAAGATGGATTTAAACATTATGCTTCTTTGAATGTTATTATTATGCTTTATGCCCAAAAGAAACGATTATGCCTAACTGTTTCCTGGTAGACATTCTGGTGCATTTATATTTGTACGTTTGCCATGAGAGGTTGCAAAAACACCCCCACTAATTCCCATCAGGATTACATTTTCACAATGCACCGAATTCCAACTTCCTACTCCCCTTTGTCTCTTGCATAATTTAAAGGATAACTTCCATCTTCGTATATAAGTATCTTTATCTTAGTACTATCATTGTTGCTACCGAAACTCTCTTCCCTCACGAAATTACAACAAAATTCTTACCTACCCTTCTTCTGATATTTGTCTTTATTGTTTACCTAGTTAGGGATAAACAAAACTAGCGGAGCATGGACCCAGGTCCTTCTAAAATGTGTTTAATGTTGTAATAAAATATAGCATTTAGAGATCAAAATGATCATAATATCGTCGCCCATATATGAAAAAAGACAAAGCAACTTTTTATTTATTATGGGAAAAGGTCATTTCTTGCTTGAGTTAGAATATTGGTAATGGTAACGAAACCCTTTCCACTCATTCCGATATTGGGCTGAACGCAACTGTCACAATACTTGGCTATAAGGACTTGCGGAGAGGAAGTACAAAGCGTAGACCACCATTGGCAATCGGCCTGCTCACTGATTTGGAAATTCTTTTCCAAGAATGAATGCAACGAAAATGAATCCCCATATCTTTAATATTTCAAAATATATTTAACAAACCATCTGTCATTAATTTTGATGGTAGCTCCTTGAGTGAACCCCCTGAAATGGAGAACTTTCTTTGAAAGTTGACAAAAAATGTCACTTTTGTCACTTTGAGGGAACTTCCAAGACTTCCATTCCACTGTGCCGCTTTATTACTCAAGTTGGCAGAAATAGTCGAGAAAGTAAACGTTCCACGCGAATATTTGCATTTGAAAATCATTAGCCCCTTCGGGGCTAATGACATGCATTTAGAAACTTGATAATAATTAAGGTATATAATTGTTGACTCATATGTTGCTAAATTCGAAGATGTATGTACCGTTATTATTATTGACAGCGTTATTAGAGAAAGCAAAAGCTAGGAAGCAAATCCTACTTTACATGGTTGTTGTAGCATCTAGCATTGTATTTTGGTATGTATTGTTATTGTATTTTGAGTTACATTGAGATGTAGTAGGTACGACGAATAAATTGCATTCATTCTTCCCTATTCGGAGAATTAACGTCCCTAAGGAGCCTGTCACTCAAGAAAACCTATCCGACTAAAATGTTTCACATGTTCCCTTGCTATCCAGACAGAGTATCCACGTCATTTCATTAAGCACGTGCCCCGTGGCTTTGGTATCTTGCAGTTCGCTTATGATATTCTCTACAATCCAATCTAACAATTGACCGTAACATGCATTTGTTTCATCCACTTTCTCTATTCCTTCAAACTCAACTGAAAAGTAAACTATGTGTGTATGTAACTAATCGTAAGCATTTCCCCCAAAATTGAATTTCAGAGAAAGTGATGTATGTATTTACTTCATGTTGATATTTACTGTCAATTTCCCTCTTTATAAGTACACTATTTATCAGCACACTCAAAATAAGTATGTATATGATTGTAAAATTCATACATATAGTAATTATTTGCAGATATATAAAGTTTACAAATGTAATTTGGTTATCTAAACATTACATTACCAACAACTTCACATCAATGAAAGGAAGATGAAAGCGGCTTTATTTTAGACCCTCAGCAAACGGAGTGGCCAGTGCAGATTAGAATTCTATTGAAGTCATTTCTTTAGTGTTGTCGTTGACAGGAAGTATATCAAAAGATCTGATTTATATGAAATTAATGATAAGCACTAATATATGGAACAGAACAGATGCATTTCTGTGTTTTGTTGTAAATGAAAACTTTCCTAGATTTGTATTTCCTACACTTTATGTTACAATGAAGGTATATGTACTATAGCACAAATGTGCAAGGGAAAGTATAGAACACTTCCACTTGTGCCTCAACAATAGATAAATCCACAAGTTACGGGGTTGGTATTAATACAACTACATTCACCTTTCCTTGTTTAGGTTTTACTTATTTTTAGTGATTTACATTTTAGAAGTGAATAAAAACTGTCATTTGCTGGTGAAGAACAGGCTTAGGATTCTTTTTGCAAACTACAACGCTTTCCCTTCTGTTTTGTGATGTTGCAATTATCATTAGACGTGAGCCAGTTCTTGTAGTACCCTGTATACTAGTTTTATGACAATTTTTTAGAAATTAAGCTACAGTAATGACTATAACAACATCCAAAGATTAATACTATTACTCTATTATAAAGAAAAGCCCACTTCTACTTCTAACTACAGACTCTCATAGTCATAATTTTGGTAAAGGGGGCCAACAAATACTAAATATTCAGAATACTAAAAAATACCAAGAAAAAATATTACATTATGGACATAGAAATAGGAGTAGCGTACGTGCAATGAGGAAAGATGCTCCACTCAACGTAGCTTATAATTCAAAGGCTTGTATTTTGTGTAAATACAAATAAATCTTCTTCCTGATAATACGTTTTGTTAAATAGGATAATAATGTAGTATTACCTACGTACTTGAACTTTTACCTATATCGCATTACAGCCAGCGTAGACAAAAGAAAAGTTTTGTTATGGTTTTCTTCCAGTCGTATCATATCTGTAGTAAAGAGATGCGATGTAAAAGTGAAAGTTGGTCTCTAACTAAACATAAACAGGGTGGGAAAGGTTCCCAGTGCCCAAGAGTGGGAAAATTTTATTTTCCCATCCTCCTTCTAAACAAAAATTTGCGTTTGCTATATCTACTAAATATTTCTATTGTAGGCGATAATAGCAGACATGTTTGCGTCACAATGTAATACAACACTGGACCATATTTTATATTTAGTAGAATTTTTCTTTATAGTAATAATATTATTAGTATTAAGTTATGTACATGTACCAGTTGGTATCTATGTATTACACATGTTAAATAATTTCCACGTAGCATAATAAATAACACTAATTAATATATCAAAATTGATGGGCAAATTTGAAATATATAAAGCAATTTTATAATAAAAATAGAAAAAACTTTTGGTCTACAAATTCAATTGGGTGAGGATTGGCGATTAAATATTCTGATTAAAGCAATGTGGTAGTGACTTGATCATTTCGTCCGACCCTAAACACATATTAATCGAGTTCATTAAAAAGGAGGAAAAACTACGGTTTCTATTTGTATAGACTAGTAAGAGTAAGAATAAATTATGTCATTTGAATGGGAAAATGACATTTTTTCCTGGAATTAGGAAGCTGGTCACTAGTAGAGAAAGTGTACCTACAGAATAGACTTTGTCTGCATAAAATAAGTAAGTAGAACGAAATAGGGTGAGTTTGGCTGGATGTTGGATACTGCTGGCTGCCATGGCATGGGTACCTATGCCTAACTAAAAGTAAGTGAAAAAAGCGGTTCTGAGAGGGAGACGAGAGATTGCAGTGCAGGCAGACAAGGCACACGGTTGACAGAAGATAAAAGCTCTTCGTGTGTGTTCATTAAGGTTATGAATTGGAGTTTTATTGAATGTGTCATCCTGCTTACTTGAGCTTGCGAAGCCCCCTTTTCTCTCTTGTCATTTCCCTGGACATCAAAAGCAGCAAATCCTCTTTCTCTGAGGATTACTTTCATTTCTACTCTTCTATCATTTCTATTTACATTTTGATGCTTGACTACTCCCATTTATATTATTCAATTCATACACATTTTCCTAACAGAGCACTTTCTCTCGCTCTCTACTTATTTATCTAGCACGTGGGTAGCTAAATACTATTTTCCCCTTTTCCTTTCTATCTAAATCTTTACTTTTTTCCTCTACAGGTACTTATGAACTTATATGCTTTTATGTATTGTATTTACAAATTATTTATTTATTTCTCAAGTTCTCACATAAATAATTGAGAGTATATCGTTGATATCTCCTCACGGGATAATATTTGTAAGTATAGTAATACTTCAACAGTTGCATTTCTGGTATGGAGAACTTTCTTTGAAAGTTGACAAAAAATGTCACTTTTGTCACTTTGAGGGAACTTCCAAGACTTCCATTCCACTGTGCCGCTTTATTACTCAAGTTGGCAGAAATAGTCGAGAAAGTAAACGTTCCACGCGAATATTTGCATTTGAAAATCCTAACCTAATCATATATATTATTTTTGAAGAGGAATTGACAGAGTAATTAACCTTAATTCTTATAAAATACATTTGAAACCATCACTATCACGTTCTCGAGAAATAACAAAATAAACATGTGTGCAGTAAGCATACGTTACTGTTATTGCATTCTACATTCGTCTGACTTAACCTATATAGCTATCAAAATAGTATTTTTATTAAACCTGTGCTGGACCATATTTTCCATTTGATCTGCTTGAAAAGAGTTTATTAACCAAATACCATAAAACTACTGCTACGCGAGTATATGATCTCATGTTGATGTGGATGTAGATTGTATCTAACTAATAATATCCACTAATACCTTTGAAGATTCTACAAAATAAATAGTATAAGTAGTTTACATCTATCTTGTTTATATCAAAATGCTTAAAAGACAAATAATATATTAGATTTAACGTCATCCCAGTTCTAAATACATTGTATGGGCCCTCGTGTGCACAAATAAGTGTAGAATATATATACTCTTAACTTATGATGTTGTTTCATAATTTACTGGCGAATATTATTTTTGCTGCTTTTTTTGCCACATATATTTTATTAGTATTGTAGTCATTTTAGTTTATTTGGACTTCATTTATAGGTTGATAGTACCAATTTTATGTAGTTTTATTACCATGACCATTTTTTACTTTTACTGCAGCAGGATTAACAAACTAAACATATGAAATATAAGTTGTAAGTTATTTTATTGTAAAATGTCTAATTTTTGTCTGTTTCCGAAGAATTTAAATGTTAAACCTACTCACAATAAAACCATAATGATATTACTTTAATTAGAGGTATGTATGCCAGTAAAAAAGAACAATCTAAGCGATGATACATATATGGTACAGCTTTATTCCACTATTAAGATCTGTTGAAGAAATGAGAAATGCTCTCTTTTCGGAGATTCATAAAAATCGTATACAGAAACTGCAAGTAGAAACGCAAATTTTTCGTCATGGAACTTAAATGACATAAATATAGATTTTGCATTTATGCCATTAAGAGGCAAATTAGATCAGGTAAGGGCTTAATTAACAATTAAGGCTAACACAATTCTGGTAAAATTATAGTGACATGGTGAATTATATAAAACAACCATAATATTAATCTCTCATATACAACTACTAAAGGCAACTATTTATAAAAATTGGCACACAAATGAATTGCAATAATATTTCAGCATTTCTTTGTTGTTTCCTTACGCTGAAGCAACGCGGACTCAAAATTCAAAGTATTTGCTTAGCAAACTGACGAGGACGACTAGAGCACTTGAAAAAAGTACAACTGCGCCTTAATTAATAAAACAACAAAAATATGAGCACATACAAATAATTTACATATAAATGCACAATCTAATAGAAAAAAATATCTCATGAAACAAGTAGTTGACTAATAGTAAAACTTATTTACAATACATAAAAGCTAAGTGATTAATTAACTACTCAGGAATACAGGTGCAGTACTTTTGTAAAATATAATTTACTAGAATTACACAAAATGTCGGTGGGGATAAATAACAAGCGACGGACATTGGACACTGACGCTATCCCAAACTGCTGACATCCGAGCAGTTAGAGTTAGAAGGTCGCAGATGATGGTAGTAATAGTGTCCAGTATTTGGATGAAAAATTCTTCTTTGCTCATAGAAATTAGATTCTGAGGAGGGTGGGGGCACTGGTTGGTTTAAATAAGGAAGGGGGAGCGTGTATTCATGAGAAGAAGAACTAGATGTTAAACTGGCCGGACTGTGACAATGATTCGGACGATAAGCCCTGTGATTGTAAAATGCTCTGGTTAGTCCAGTTGAAGGCTTGGCACTTGTGTTCCGTAAACATTGACAATGACAAGATTCAGAGTCAGCAGCTCCAGAATTGCTATGGAGAGAGACGTCGTAGTGAGTTCTAGCTTGTGACTTTCTGTATAAGGACGAAGGTGTACTCGTATGCATAAGGGGTTGAAAAGCTTCTCTCTGTGGATTCATTGATTCTCTGGGACACGAAGGTTTATTATTGACACGCTGTCTCTTTTCTGTAGTAGTTGCTACATTTTTCTTAAGAGGACTGCGACATCCATATAACCGAACTAGGCAAAATATTAGCACTACGGCAATTATCAGGAATGCGAAAACCCATAGAATTGCCCACTGTACCGCGGCTGCTTTCTGCTTCTTCATAATGGTTTTAGCGACTTGTACAGGATCTATGAAAAAGAAATAACATTTATTATATAAAATTATATAGGTAGGTTGATATCTAACAATAACAAAAGTGAACTTGAATAAAAGTTATACTCACCAGCGTTGACGAAGACACGAGCTTCACTATAATTAAATCCCATGAGTCCAAGCACAGCACAATAGTAAGCTCCGGCATCGCTAAGAGAGACATTGGTCAGATTCAATTCAGTGGAGTAGACATACTTTCCTCTGACTTTGACTTCAGAGCGTTTCAACACCTACGGAAAAAACAAAAGTGGATTCCATGAGAAAAAAACTCAAAGGACGTAAATGATAATTGATAGAGTTTAGTAATTTTGTTTGTGATTGGATTTTAATTGTAAGGGTGAGTTTGGTTGGTTTGTGTCGATATCGCACCGTTCCACATTTCCCTTAATCAAAATCATCCATCAAAAATGACAGGTAGACTCGAGCGAGTCACATCTGCCTTGGTTTTCCATCTATCCTTTAAAAACTTACTTTGTAGTAAACTCCATCACGATAAAAAACTTTTCCAGTGTCGTTGGAATTTATGTTTGCATATGAATTATCCATTACTCGGTTGTTGTAATACGTTGCAGTCACATTCTCCACTTTCTTCAGCCAAAAGAACCACGGAAAAACACTTTCGGATCGGGCCACACAAGTAATGTTTCCGCTGCCACCCACAAATAGCGTTAAATTGCTCGGTTTCAGCTCCAAGATCTCATCTCCTCTGTGCCAACCTAAGAGAGAGAAGCAAGAAAAAATAAGCTCAATCCCGATTCTCGCATGGCAACAGTCGAACGTCGATCCCCCTCCCTCCTTAGAGAGTAACAATAAAGCCAAAGATTGTCTACTTCTCTACAGTTAATTGCCTATGAAGAAGCAATAACTCATTCATTAGCAGTTTACTATTTACTATAGCTTACATACAATTCGAAAATTAAATGGAAATCTCTATCATTTTGGGAGATTACTTTTATTACGGTGTTACAGATATATTTACTAGGTACATCCAATCGGATATATTGACATGGGGCTACATTATCAGGTTTCTTAGGACTCACCCGTGACTTGGATCATGACTTCGTACATGTCTTTCCCATATATATTTACAGATTCGCAGCGGTACCTTCCACTATCACTTTCCATTAGATTAGTCAGCTTCAGTATAAAAACGCTATCCTTCGATTCCCCAACAATCTTGTCTCCCTACGCACATTGGAAGAAAATAAATTGTTAATGAAGTAAAGGTATATCATTAACCTCGCATATAAATATATATTTATATATCGCAACTTGTGCATTATACGTACTTTATAATCTGAATATCCAAAAAATGTCGTTATCTTACTTTAAACCACGTAATATTTGGTTTGGGATTTCCTTTGGCTTCACATTTGAGGAAAATACTGGAGCCCTTTGTGACTGTATTCGTGTCACTCTTTGGTAGTAGATCTCTGTTAATTTCCGGTACTGATATTGATTCATTAGAATTTGATCTCCTATTTGTCGAGGATTTCAGCAAATTGTATTTAAATGGATCATCTCCTGTGAAAACCAAATCAAGAAATCAAATATTTGGTCGTTAAGCTCACATTTCATTTAGGCAAGTATATTATTAGAAGAGTGAGACTATATTTACAGACTGGTTGCATATTTACATAATATTAAGTGTGCTCTGTACCACAAATTAATTAACTACATGGATTTCTTTGGGATACGAACTGTATTATGATGCTTATCACTTTTATTGCTATCCTGTCTATTTACGACGGTTTATTACATTTTAATAGATTTTCTAATGCAGAAGTGAGTCGTATCCTGACATTACTCATTGCTACGTAATACATATAATAATGACAATTAAACAGTTATCTGTGCACTACAGTGGTGATTGCATATCCTTTAAATGCGTCAATAGCAAGTAATTTATTAATCCTTGGTTGTCATAATTATTTCACAAAAGTTTACATTCATAATTGATTTACTCAACCAATTTTCCCCAGCTAAAATATTGATTAAGCTTGTTGTCATTCATTATACTGAGCAAAACACTTTTACATGGAATTTACGCAAATTGGAGCATTTCATATTTTGAAGGAAGGCATTATCTGAAATGAATGATGGAAAGTTTGAAGAAACTTGACTGACATGATCATTGAAGCTATCCACTATTTTTCTGCCAGAGTTGACAATAATTGATGACTTGAAACTAATCTACCGAGTTTACAGCTAACAACAGCAGCTTGGATTGAATTGGCTTGGATTTGCCATCTCAATTATTATTTCGCTCATTGCTGGAGCATGGTAGCAACAGCAGTGATAGAGATATAATATTAAACGAACAATAACTGTTTTATCAAGTTCTCCGATAGTATCGTTTTGTACTGATATCTGAATGTGTTCTGTTATGTATGCGTTTGCGTTTATGATGAGCTTTATTCTGCTGATGAAGTTAATTTAGGTTGTTTTATTAGGATGCAGTCCATCCAGGTGTACATTAAGTATTTGTAAGTAAATGTCATTGGCTTCTAAACAGTACAGTAGTTCTGATCTACATGATTATAGCGTGCAGATAGGGCAGAGCACAATGAATGAGCACTACATGAGAGATAATATGAAATGTTGACAGATTTGGTGAACTGAAGCATAAGTACCTTGGCTACTGCTCCTGATAACCATGATGGATAGAATGAATGCAAACAGATAAACAATAATTCTCATGACATATTGTTGAAATGAAGAGTTTTAACATAACACATACAAACAAATTATCTCCACTAATTTGTTCCCTCTGTCTCTTACTATTTTATTTTGAGCACCTGTGTAAGTGTACTATGTTCTACTACCTATATAGTGTTTATTAAAATTCATGACGAGTCTGTACTATATGTAATGTTCACACAACAGAGAAAATGATACACTTACCATTTGGTCCATTGCATATACACAAATAGGCAAAACCTAAACGTACAGCTGTATAGGACTGACCATAAAACACGTTGTCCAAAATCCACAATTTTGGAACACCGTTCCCCTTTTCGTCATTTTCTCTGTACTATTAGATGAATGGCCTTACTATAGTATGCCAGACACCCATTCAACACGACATTATTAAGGAAGACCCCTTCAAAATTTAGAACGTTTGATGTCCCAAGAATTCCAGAATATTAATCAGCGTATTATACTAGGATGACTTTTAATGGTCTTTTATTTTTCTTTGTTCAGCTTTAGTTTGTATCCATTATTATTGTATTTTGATTTACCCTTACTGACAATGTATGTTATATTTAGTACCTCAGTTCTTTGTTGGAAACCAGAAATGCCCAGTGTATCACTGAACTATGTTGTGACAGAATAAATCCATTACATTACACTACGCTAATTTCTATATCTACAAATACTTTACTAATACTACCTATTTTAATAGCCTTTTCTAAAGTGGCATCTGGCATACATAATCTAATAAAATGCCCCATGGAAATTGCAGTGTGAGTTGAAATGCTTTGCATAAATAGTTTACTAAATTGTTGGTGGCATCGGGTGTTCTAAGAATTTGGACACAATACAATTCATTATCGTTGATTGTGATTTCCCCCCCCCCCCATGTATGGCAACGTATTTTTTGGACAGCTCCTGGAAAACAGGAGCAGGTATTGTGTAGCATAGGTTTATGTTGTTTAGTCCATTTGTACCTTATCATTAGAGATTGAAAAGTGTTATCTCCAGTAGACACTCTCAGTCAGTAAATGTAGTTGAAAGAACAGTGTCAAATGTAGACTGGACTGCAGCCACCCGGTTGAAGACAACGTTGACATGTGCATTACATGAATACAACACGGACGACTGACACAATCATTATTTAAAAGTGACAAATTACAAAGTCTAAATCGCTAATTTGGCCTCGACATAAAAAACAATAAAAAATATATAAGTTATAAAGATGGACTTAAAGGAGAGCTTGCATTCATATGTACAATATTTGTACACAATACAGCGTTTTGAAATGAAACAACACTTGCATCAATGGGTTAATAAAGTTCTACCAAATCGTTGTTTTAAGCCTCCTAGAGATCAAAATATTAATTTAAGTCTATAAGAATGTATATAGTTCAGATTTTGGACATATTCTGTAGAAAAATATCTCAATAGATTGAGTATTTTTTGGTTTGCCTTTTCACAAGGTTCTGGTAAAACCGAAACCCTAATAAAGCTTTAGATGTTGGGACAAAATCTGACCACAGATATAGCCTGCCATTCTTGTAGGATTGTATTGTATTGTTACAAAGTGATTGCTTATCTCAAGCAAAGTATTAGTTGATAATAATATAACCAACTACATGTAGCATCCTATTATGAATATGAAATCCATAGTAATCCTACTTAATGTTATTAAGAAATAGTAGTGGCTACAAGTAGAAAAGAGAATCATCTCGCTGTCACAATAGTTAATATTTTATAATAAGTACTGTGCTAAGGACAATATTTTCAAGAAATGTATGAAATGTTTCCTTTTTGTACTATGCAGAGCCACAACCTGATAATAAATACATTAGGACAAGAATTGTTTACCACGTTCAGTTCTTGCTTATGTATCTACCTAGTTACCTATCTTCACCTTATGTGTGTTTAGAGGCAATTTATACATTGTTTAGGGTGTGAGTGACGGACGGTGACATTTAGTCATAAAAGGGCGACTAAATGGAGTCAACAGAGCAGCCGTCACATCAGGATATATAATTGATACACAGATAATCACATAATAATTTTCTGTCTTATCAGACACGTATGAAGTCGAATACATTGGAAGGTGTCTTTCGTTTACTTACTTTTCGCTCTTTAGATTAGGTTGCTATAATTATATCACACTGCACTGTAGATTGTACTGTACATACACGTTACATAAGGTATGGAAGGGAAGGCAACCTAGTTTACTTTACTTAGAAATCGGACAAGCAAAATCCATTCATCTGGTGTGGCACGGTGTGCCATGGGATGGGTATGAGTATGATGATGTTTAGTGATGATGGTGGAGCATGGCATCGAATAAACCTCACAAAACAAACTGCCATGGCACTAACAAAACACATTTTCAGTGTGTACTTTAGAAAATCGTAGCCTCTCACATCTCTCACAACACAATCAGTCTTTCTTCAAAGGCACTCTGTTTTCCAGTTTTCAGCTGTCTGCACCATTTCTATCACACTTGAGCCAAAGAGAGAAAGAGACGCATTCTATCTCTAGTATCTATCTTCCAGCACTTAAACTTACGCTTTGCCTTGTTACATGCATAACATAGATACATACAATACATAAATACAACTAACTCTACATAGCCAAACCAACACACAACACTTAATGCAACACTTCCTGTCTCGCCCACTTACGTATTTAGATGAGGAGACCCAAACTCTATTAACGAGTATAATTTAACATTCTAACATTGGATGCGACAGGTAAGCAGAAGCTTATTATCTTAAAAAGTTTGGTCAACCGCACTCAACATCGTCAGCTTTGTGTGATAATCTATCTTTCATCGCCTATTTTTAATTCTACTTATCCTCCTTAACATACCCTACAATCCTACTGTGTATACAAAACTACATCTACACAAATATGTAATGCATGATATTTAAGATAGCAATTTACAAGCTGTCAGTTTATGTATATTATACTAAATCATTTCAATGCATCCTAAATCATCTTGGGTTGACATAACCTGGACCTGGACCTGATGACGCTTTTTTAATCGACTCACCCCACGAAGTAAACCTTATGAGATCTAGGTATCTAGAATCTAGACTTGTGTTATGTTATGATTATGATGTGAATAACAAATTGCTTTCAACGGTTCGGCTCTAAAAGTTAGAGCTGCTGAACTTAGCTGAATGCGTAAAGGTATTTATATCACACTGTGGCAGATAAGTCATTGTTAATTTATACATGCATGTATGTACACAGCGAATGAAAGAAACATCACTACTATTGATAGGAATGAAATATGGGAAAGTTGTTTTACCGGTAACAGCAAGTTTGGTGCTGACTAATTTAGCACCAAACCCATTGACAGCTTTACAGATGTAAGTTCCACTATCTTCATGGGTAACAGAACGAATTTTCAGGTGACCCTGATTAGTGAGCTCGAATCTTTGCCAAAGCTGGGATGGTCCGAAAATCCTTTCTTGCGATGGTTCATACGGATTTTCCTATGGAATCAGATATTTTTAGAAAAATACTAAAGTACATAAATACTTAAAAATTACGCAATTGCGGAAAAATAAAGCTTAAATCATAATAACTAGCAGGAATAAGTAGATAATAGTGTACCTACTAACAATAAGTACATTACACGTGTTAAGCAAATTGTGTTTGCATCGGTTTTGTTATAGCAATGAAAATAATATGACTAAAAGAATCTTGCCAGCAATTAAACGCAAGTGATGCATAATTAATTACGTAATAATTCTATTTTCTTTTGGATTCGTTTACTTATACTTTGGACTTTCAATATGAAATCATTTTAAAAGTTAGAAGAAAGCAAACTGCATAATAAAATCTTTGATAACACATTACTAAGTACTATGTATATTGTTACTATCTATTTATCTAGCAATGATACACATAATGCATAATATTTACATATTACTTATTATGTGTATGATTCATTTAAAAAAGACTAATTATTAAATGGTTTTTCCACTACCTTATACCACTCATATAGTGATGGAGGAGTACTTATAATTGGGCAGCTAAGCTCTACATTATCCCTCGGTTGAACAATGATAGTACTGCTGTTGCCTTCTGTGATGATCGGCGGTCCTGCGACAAGATAAGGAATGTTTTTGTAATTGAGGTTAATAAATCTTTAGCCGACTTTTGCTACAATTTAATTTAATTGTAGTAGATAAAGAACATCATATAAATATTATTAAAAGTACCTACCTTTATTAGTGTTTGTGTTTGTAATCTTGTAAACAATTGCACCATCTCTGCACAAAACAGTTGTACTCATAAGTACAAACGTTATGTACACCGTCGACTGCACTGTTTGGAAATTCATCTTTCAAAATCCACCTAAATAAAAATAAAAGTTACAATAAAAATTATGGATTGAAGTTGTAACCAAATTTTACATAGTAGAACCAAAATGGGTCAGAAATGGTTTTTATAACATGAAAAGGTTCAAATGAATTACTACAAGTTATGAATTATTTTTAAAACTGCATACATGCTACAGATATTAATATCCAAAAAAATTATTGTATGGTTACATTTTATGAAATTATTAGCACGCTTGAAGCACAACTATACTGAATTTGACCATTATCATTTAATTAGTAATATTATTGCATAAAGTATCTACTTAAACTCGAATAAGGGCATTCAAATTGTGTTTTACTGTCAATTGGCTTACGCTGATTTTGTGGATGTACATGGTAATGGTAATAAATGCATAAAAATGGTTTGTAGTTAGTATTTGAATTGAAAGTATATTTAATAACAAGACTCCATACTCCATATCATCTCGGATATACCCATTGCATTGGTAGCAACCAAACAATTATTTTAATGTCAGAGAGATAAGCGTTCCCGTTCATGTAAAGTACTAACGGACAGGACAGTAAGGCTGATTATGCGAGGTAGTGAAAAAGGATCATTCTGAATATTAATATTTACACTCGAGTTAATCGCTGATCCAGTTTATTTTACAACTTATTTCTACTACAAGCAAAATATTGTTGGCCAGAAAAGCTACACCATAAAAGTGCCGATTTAGTTTACTGAGAGTCAATAATAATATCATTTATTTTCCATTCCAGCAACTCTACTCTGTATTATACCGTAATTCCAATGAAATTCTTCTTTCTATTCACTTATTTAAATTACTTTACTAGCATGCACACTGCACACTGACCCATAAATGTATACCCATGCATACACATACGTTATTAACGATAAGTAAATAAATGACTTGTACTGGAAGAAATTCACATCAAAGTTACCATTTGATTTTCGGCTACCATTTTATACAAAGGAATAGGAATTAGAAATAATTAAAGTGAAAATAATAATTAAGACACATTATACAATTTGTAAGTTACCAGTTTGGCCAAACTCCAATACGAGTTGTACAGAATAAAACATGCTGCAGAGACAAACCATGGAGGTAAAATTTTGCAAATTTTGAAAAATGAGCGCATTCAACGAAATATTTTTAATCGTTCATTCATGACTACAATTCATGCATATGCATTGTTCGTATAGTAAATACACAGAACTATTGTCGATATAATTTTGTATACGCTCATATAAGCTTTTATGCTCATGCATTTAGTATCCTTATTACTATTATTGTTATCTGAGTTATATACTAGACTAGCATACATACTAAATACTATAGTATTAGGTACTGCTTTATTATCAATCATTACATATTAGATAAATGTAAGCTTTACAATCACAACTATCATATCAAATATAGTTTGTATTTGGTGAAGTATTACCAGCACAATAAGTAGATAACATGAACTGGTAGCTAGTTAGTTCTAATGTAATCGGTTTGTTGAATCTATTAGTTCATGCGTAAGTACATAGGTACATACATACATTCATTACTATTGCCGAATTCAAAAGTAAGAAGCTATCGATTTATAAAGCAAAATAATTAAATTCTGAATTCTTCTATTACAAACGAATTAATAACTATTGGATAACGGTACTAAACTGCATCTAACGACTGAATCGTCTTATATTATATCTTGTTCAAGCATAAAAGGACTTTGACCATTTATTTGGAAAGCGTGGATAAAGACAAATATACAGTCTTCGAACAACTACATATTTGCCGTTCGTTCCTTGTTAGATTAATAAAGTTGAGATTGAGATTACCTATAGTAATTACTTAGCCTATGTTTGCCAATGTTTGTGTCACTTTAAGTACAAGTTAAAATGCAGTACCTACTATGCCTACATAATACCATAAAACTACACACTTCAAAATTGTATGTAGTAGAGCTAGAGCTAGAGCTGACTGACAGATATTGATAAATGCGATGATATGCACACAAAAGCGGAAACATTTTTACAAGTAGAACAACAAACATATATGTAGTATGTATGAATAATATCTGCTGAATGGTGCATACAGCGTATGTATCATTTAACAAATACTTATGTTATATTTTAATACGTCTCGTATGCAAATAGTATGCAGCTACTTAAAGTGGATGGTACATCTGCAGGCATGTTTAAACGGTATTGATTTTGATATCTGATCTGATATGAACAATTGGTTCAGTTGATATACAGTACTTATTGTTAGTTATCTAATTAAACGCTGATACAAATTACTACTAAATAATATGTACAGACCAATTGATACATGTTGTTTTACATTTCATAATTACATTATTCCAGTACCTATTTAAATTACTACATATTCGCACTTCGTCTTAGATGTGTTTAAGGTATCAACTAGCCGAAACAAGTCAAGGTAGTTTTCACTATCTGCTAGAACCATTTTTCTCAAGTAGTTATTTGATGGCCATCATTTATAGTGTTGTGGTAAAATTTTGGAGTCGGCATTTCTCTTTGTGTTGTTTATAAATACCTATGTAGTTTCTTTTATGATCTGTTTATTTAAAACACTTATTTAATTATTCGATTCATCTACATTAAGATTTTGTGTCGGTATCTTTGATAAACAATTATATAAAGTTATCACTGAGGTACGTTAACTTTGAAAAATTATGAATACTCGCCAACGTAAATCAATGTAATATGGTACAATTAATACTTGTGACTATGCAGACATTATGCCAATTAAGAACAATCAGGTACATGAAATTCTCTGCATCCGGGGGGAGGAACCCAGAACACATGAAAAACATGTTCGAATTTGCAGAAACACGAAATATTGACTATTTCTAGTGTTCTGTGGAGTATGCCGCTCTTGATTTGCTCGTTTCACAGGATGTATGTCAGGCATTAAAATAGGAGCGTATGAAAATGTCATTTATTGCACGGCTATTAAATCATAGAATGTAAATATAATTATGGCATACCTTGTTATTAGGTAGGTACTAGATACACAATGCAATTCTGTCATGCTGACAAATTCAATAGATGCTACCTACAATAACAAGAACAAATTATGTGTTCTTATATAAGTACATTATATAATATGCTATTTGTATGTATATTTGTGTGTACCTGCCCTTGTGTCACATCACATAGGTACATATCTCTTCCATCAAAACAAATTGTGCTTAATATACAGTAATATAGATATAGGGCATGGACTACATAATATTATTATTATCATTACTTTTTTAAAACATGAGATTATATTATAATAGTCTGTAACTGTATAACTATAGTACTATAAAATTGACTGGTGCATGTTAGCTAAAGAATATGTCATTAAACGCGTCCCTCCGCAACTCACATTGCAATTACATTTACTCACAATAATAATAATAAAGCAATAGATTTAATAGGTTGTAAAACTACATCGGAACAAAGCGTGTGTGCATGCATTGACAACATTGATATATTAAATTTGTCACGTGCTTAAAAGTAGTATTTATGCAAAATTAGATGAATGGCAAATGTGAAGGATACCTAATAGTAAAAAGTTCCTTGATCCTTACACGATATAAATAATGGTTCTATTATATGAATGCAATGTGCGATTTATATTTCATAAATTAAACCAGCTACAAAATAGTAGCATTTTTCCAATAAGGAAATGTGTATGTAAATCACACATAAAACCTCATCAATGGGTTAATAGTAATACAAGTTGATATAGGTAACTTAGGTAAAGTGAAATCAGAAGGAATATGTAGGTAGCTAAAGGTATTACGTGCAACTGGTATTTGGGATCTAAGATCGGTATTTAAGTGCAGCTTATAGTTATAGTCTGACTGAAGTTAAGCAAGCAAGTGTGCAAAATTTTATTTTTATTTAGGTATTGACAATTTATTTACCATTGTTTGCCGAAGGAAAAATTCCTTTATTGCGTTAATGTGCGTAATAGCAATAACGAGCACAATTATTCACGACTTCTTTATATGGCACATTAAAAATTTACTTTGCACTGCGCATTAAGTCTTCAGAAATGTGCTTTCCTTTCCACGGAACACTGACTATACTATCTGTACACTAACACAATGAGTAATGAAAGTTATAAGTTCTTACTATTACATTTGTTTCACAATAGCAGATTAATATAAGGACCGTACCAGTAGCATTGCTCTTTCCCATGAAACTTGTGACATATATAACGAAAAAAGGCAATTCAGTCCAATCCAGGTAAGATCTTCCTAGAAATTTTATTTGAAATGTTTTGTGCTACGCCATAGGTAGTTATTCTCCATGTAAATACATTAATATATAGTTCACTCACTCAAACTGCTTTCATTTTCGTTCCACATTCAAAACACAAATCATGCAATTGAGTATTATTTAGTGTTGTATTTGCTATTTACTTATGTCAGGATAGGAGAGAATGGAATACACTTAAAAACAAACACTAAACTGTATTATGTAGAATGGAGAACAAGTGTCTTAAAAGAGGAGAGCATGTTACAATGCAGATGTAAATGTTAGAATGTGGCTGAAGATATTTATTTTCCTAGTTATATATAGGTTGCTCTTGTTGCAGTTGCATACAACTATTTTCACGGATGATGTGATGAACCTTTTCGGGTGTTTACGATTTACGACCGAGCACATTATATTTCAGTGTCTCATGCAAAATTGCTTGCTATATCAAATTAGCATTACCAATTATTTTTAACAATTTAACTATGAAATTTTTATGTGTCAGTCCATTTCTATCTAACTACCTACTGTGTTTACAATTAATTTCGGAGATCGGAGTATGTAATGTGCAGGATAAATGTGTGTACCATGAGTACAAGCGGAGAAGGAAAATGTGACGACCGTGAGGTATAAGCGATATTATTAAAGTGGAAGTGACGATAAATTTGTCCAGGTTTTTAAAGCATGGATTATATCAGGGGAGATTGGGGACCAGCCAATTTCCCAAGTGTAAATATAATCTGAGTGAGTGATTGAACGAGTAGCACTCTGTGTATAATGTGTCTACTTATACTTTACCTATCTACCTACTTGCACTAGTTACACTTCACCGTGTAATGCTTGAGCCCATAATGTAAATGTACATAAAAGATCTCGATAGTTAGTGTACCCAGTTTAGTTTTAGTAAAGTCTGCCGTGTGTATTTCTGGTATTCTATTTTGTGATATACGACGCTGGAGTGCTGCCTAATATTGGTATAAATAATAATGAAGGTAAATACCGGGTACCACAATATTTTGAGTTAAGCCTTCACAAACTGACTTATTATAGGAACACCAAGACTAGACTAGACAGTAACTTAGTAAGTAGCGCAGGCCAGGGTAATATGTCTCTTTTCTTTTGTAAAATTGTCTTGTGTGTGCATATGGTTACATACACTATGTATGAATGTATATGTGTCGTAGGCATTAAGGGTGATCACGCCAATTGACCTAGGCAATAAGGTGGATATTGCACTGAAAGTGTCTTGTACTCTTATATGATCAAATTGTTTCATGATTATTATCCATAAAGTAATTAATACTAGTAAGTATCATAGTCGTTGCAAAAAATTATTTAAAGATATATTGTAAGTCAAATACATTAACAGTTATGTCAAATTTTTACTAAAGTACCATAATATTTAATTCCCTTCGCTAATTAATAGCCTTCTAATTTATTTTGAGGCAGATAATACGGCTTACAAGGTCCCTGATGTATAAAATGTAGTGTATATGGGGTAGAATAAGAGTTAAGGACACTTTAGAAAAGCAGGATCCCCCTTACGGCCTGATCACCCTTAATGTCTAAGACATATGTAGCCCAATAATGCACTTATGTAAAAATAGACAGATAATTGTAGAATGGGAATGTATGTATGATGCGTAGATTATTTATTGTGTGTAGGTATTTATTGTGTAGAACTATCCATAATGAGGTACTTATAGGTATGTAGTTAGGATTTACTAATCGATCTTTTGTTAAAGTATTCAATTTCCTTGACAAATTGTGGAGGTCCATTAAGGCATGATGCATTTTTATAACAATTTCAAAGTAATAATTTTTTCTCAAGTAAGTAAGTATTGTATTGTAATTGTAGTTACTCGTTCTTGTGTGTGTTTGAAACGATTACGTAAAATCTTTAATGTAAGAATGCAAGTTAGAATTTTTATTAACCTATACAGAGACACTTGTAGTAGACAATTAAACTAACTATTGTACTGTACTGCACTGTAGCACATATATTTTGTGACTATTTCTCTCTATATGTATTGTTTACGCTGCTGTCTAGAACCATAATATGTTGTAATAGAAATGTTCCTAAGGTCATAGGTGATGAGTTGACGTTGACGGAA
Source organism: Tomocerus mixtus (assembly GCA_034694165.1). Classification (NCBI taxonomy): domain Eukaryota; kingdom Metazoa; phylum Arthropoda; class Collembola; order Entomobryomorpha; family Tomoceridae; genus Tomocerus; species Tomocerus mixtus. The sequence goes on from JAQFYC010000791.1 coordinate 27,858, forward strand.
ATGCAGATATCTTATAAGTTCTTTATCAAGCAAGTGGCAATTTACATCAATATTCGATATCTCTTTCTACTTACTATCTATAGTATACCAAGAATATCTTGGCAGGTAGCTTATAGCATAGTGGGATGAACAGATAAATAAAAAGTATGATTGTCATGAACATGACTATGACACTATGACACTTACTCACTTACTATAAAAGTTGTCTGCAGTAGTCAGCACTTTCGTTACTACTTATGCACAAATATTATCTTACAGTATAAGTTCCTTCTTAAGATTATTGTGTGTAGTGTACTTTTACCATTCAAGTGTATACGTTCATAATACTAATAAATACTCCATATAATTCTCCTTAGGTTATATTTTATATTTATGTTATGGTTATAATATGAGTCTCGATAAATTGACAAGCACTCATAAAGTGTTGAAGAAGCGTGAGAGTTTATTTGAAAAAGAGTCATAATTACTACAAATACATTATATCATCCTAGTTATCATAAGCTAATCAATTTTCATTTCTCTTGATAAGAAATCTCATTCGTTGCTAAATTACGGACAGACATGCATTATTTCACTGAAAAACATCGCATAATGCATACTTACTATTATCTGTATATGGGTTAGAAAAACATTATGCTACATTATTCCTTTTATATTGTCATTGTATTTATGTAAATGTGCTGTACTTATAGACAAAAACAAATACTAAGCGGTTCAGCGCTGAAGCTGATGACATTGCTTCTACACAATACACTGCTGAAATTCTGCAGTAAGTGCTCTAATTTGAGAAAGACTTGTAAAATATACAAAGTATAACCACATTTGTAGAAAAATATTAGTTAGATATATTTTTAATATAAACCTAGGCAGACTCACTTGCTTGATATACAAAAAATTTTGCGTCATCGTTTTATAATTACTATTACCTACCTACAATTGATAATTGTTATGGGCACAAAGCATTTCAAAGATGTAAATAATCAATATGCATGATAACAAAAAGTCAATTTTGCGGCTATTAGTACATGTTAAACAATGAAATGATTACATTTTCCAAAGTGTATTCTTTAATTCAGCGGATAGAAATTACAAACGCGGGCAGAATTGGCACATTCCTCTATTTTGTACTGTCTTTGTTTTATTGTATTGACTTATACGAAACACAAACCTGATTCGGTTGCATTTCTGCGTAAAGCTTAATAAAAGCTTTAAGTATTCTTACTGTAATGTGTTAGGTATGTGTTGTGTAATGGCTCAAGATGTCCAGGAATTTTTAACACAAGCATACGTATGAGACGAGAGAACATCCTGCTATGGAATAGCATATAAATGGAGGCTTCAGCATGGAAAATGTGACTACTACAGTGTAAAGTGTAATTTGAATAACACAATATAATCCAAAATGTATTTGTGTCAATATTTTTATTAGTACTAAGATATTTATTATTTATGAATGAGATCACACCACATATCTGTAAAATAACCAGTATCGATTAAGTGTTAATGTGTTCCGCTTTAATAATACAACACGCATTCTTGTAATCAGCCTAACCTGGTTGGCATTGCCATAAAAGTTATTGCAAGAACAAATAAATAAAATGTACGCAGGGGCCCTAGAGAATAGTGTGCCCTGGAGATGTCATAATAAATGTTTACGTGAATCGATAAGTAGATAGAGGAAAATCTTAAGAAGCATTTGACAACGAAAAGTCTTCTTTTCATTTTAAGCTACGTGTGGATTTGAAGTGTTTTGACAGAGATTATTATGTGCTTTTGTCCTGATATCTCCACATTTGAAGACAATCCTCAGCAAAACATATCTTAGGGTAAAGGAAATTCAGTCGAGTAGCAGTCAACTATTTCGTATTTCTCAAGTAAATAATTATGGTGAGCAGAAGAAATCATTTGGAAACACCTGGGCATATGTCAACTTAAGATTGAAATCAGGATTGAGTGAGTAGAATAAATAGTTCGAAGGGACGGGAACGGGAAGGCCAGCTATTTACCTAAGGCTAGAAGGATCATGCCATACGTAAGCTAAGGAAAATATTTATTACAGTTCAACGCTCAATTTTAAGCATTGATTATCAGTTCTTCATAGAAATACCACACACAAAATATGTATATCCATTTTAATCAAATTAATGCAATCGTAATATTTTGGTACTTGTGAATGAAGAAATAGGTTTTTTATCTACACTTTCTCATAAATAATCCAACTCCGAATCCCATAGTTATATTACTACAAATTCAATTTTACAGTCACAATAGTCTTATTACAAGGTGCAATTTTTATGCATTCTGGGCATTTCCTTATTTTCTCGCGCTCTTGGACACGTAATCTCAGAAGAAACGTCCAAAGGCTAAATGATTGCTCCTAGATGATTAATTCCTGTGTAGGTAATTAGCAGCAGCTTTTAAATAAAACTTCTCATTCGACGACATTTTTCGGAGACCATTACTATAAATAAGTAGTAAACTCCAGTGTCTCTCTAATTGTAAAACGCATTAGTAACTAATAATGAGCATTCAATTAGTTTTACACTAATAACGCTGAGACATATATATAGTTACTAACCTGTCTGTTTGTTAGTCGTCTGTCTATGTATCATTTAATTTGTGGCACCTTTAAATATATACATTCATAAAAAGGTAGTAGCTCCTTCCTCTTTAATTCTAACTTTTGATTCATAGCTTGTGGTATGCTCCAGATGAATAATGAACATTAACGCTTTACTAAATAGGTGTGATAAACTGATAAAAGGGTACGGAACACGACACGATGCAGCTAATCTGTCTGTCACTTTGGAATGTAAGGTGGTGTCATAAGTCTACTACTTACTTAGCTAAACTTCCTCACATAATATTTCCTCTCCTGTCCTGTCTCCTTGGAAAAACATTACTTGTGTGGTTGAGTTGAAGTCTTGAAGTACTCCATCCTTTATAGTATTATTATACATAATATGAATAGGAGCAATATTAGAATACAAATTACTAGATATACTATACCTTAACAGTGCAGAGATATAATATATAGAATTTACTGCTACAGCTCATAAATAAGCTCACAACTCGTCGTATAGTAATATTTATTTAACGTAAACACCCACAGATTATGGATAATGCAGGCATTACTACGTAAGTACGTGCTATTAAAACCAACCTCCTTTAATTGTAGCCATACAGCAAATGCTTATAGCTGAAAACTCGCATTAGGGACATATGAAGAGTGGGACGGCCTAAACCAACAATCCTTCCCAACAATTGTCATTCCACACAACAATAATGTGACAGTGGTAATTGTAGCATTGTAGGATAGATAAAAGGTAAGCGAAGTAGCTTTCTCTGTTCAATCTTTCATTGTCAGCTTAAGATGGCACAAGGAACTCACCTAAATACAAATAGCATAGAGTGGAATGAAAATGCCTCTCCACTTCAGTTTGTCTTGTCTATCCATTACTTACTAGTTACAACACTATGGTTGGAATGTATTTATTTGATTTCCCAAATTATTCCATATCTGATGGGTTGATTTTGAGATTATAGATAATATTGACTGCGCTGACAAGTCCCAGAAATATGCAGTTACAAAAGTAACAAGAATTGTGACATTTCCCGATATCTAGAAAATTAGAGTCAACTTGAAGATCAACGATTGACAAGGTTGTAGATTGAGTGTTGTGCTGTTTCGTTGTGAGAATCAGTGAGTAATAGTAAAGAAAGCACAAAAGTACAAAGCATTTAAAGTATATTACTATAACCGAATCCCCATCTAACTTTATTTACTTTACTACAACTTCTGCATATTTTGACAATCACTGGCCATTCATAATCACAGCTTATTGAAATTGTTAAAATAACCGAGTAGTATGGTAATTGTACCTATGGGGAAACAAATTGTGAGCTATTTAACTAAAATTCAAAGGGGCGCCTACCTAATATACATAAACTATAAGCAATAAAGCTATTATTAGGGGAGAACCTATGAGTAATCTGAATTTCAGCATTAATAATATGTATATAATCCTGAGTAATATTAATCGAGAGAGCCGTATTTTCTTGGGATTTAAGTAATACGTCTGTAATTAACACAAATGGCATTCTTCTGTAGTATTAATTGTTGACGACGACTATAGACTATTGAACGGCTAATTGTCTTGTTAAATGACAAACTATTTGTGTCCCCTTCTAAGGAGACATCAACTGCATTAGTTATATCACATCCAATTTAGACATGTACAGTACGCAATCCGGCATTACGTCTCTTACGTTTGTCTCATTATTGTAATAACTTGTCTTAATAAAGTACGCTTTGTTCAAGTGTCTCTGTGTGCCCAAAGCCAGGCAATCCGTAAGCTCGGGCTAGGTCCTTAGACTAGACTTGGACTTGTTGACTCCATAACTCCACATTTCCCATTCTCCTTGTATTTATTATGACTATTTACTTGGTGTAGTAAGCGTTCGTGATATTTCTTTTTCAAAGTGAGACATTTTGTAATCTTACAATAGCAAGGTAGATTTACAGAAAATTTAAACTACCTTAGTGATCTAGTAATTGTAAATAAGCTGCATTTTAACAAACCTTTCCTTCCATTGGCCCATAATGCTATAATTAAACCTGTTGGTATGGTTTTATTAAATCGCAAGAACAAATTACAATTATAATATGAAATGCATATCAATGTGTACTAAACTCCGACGCAAAACAGTTTGCAAGTTGTAAATTGTAATGATGCTTTAACCTTATGCAAAATGCAGCTTTCTAATGAATTTATTGATTTACCTTACTTGAATCTCCAGGAGAGAGAAATCTTACCGAAGCTAGAATTCCTCGTTGAATTAATTTTATTTAAGCAACCATTAGCCAAACAACAAATTTTACTACCTCTCTGTAGGTATACTAGGTACGCGCATATATGCCCGTGCTTCTCTTTAACGATAAGGCTACACATTGGTAGAATATGAACGCAATGTAGACACTGATGCAAATCATCTTGTCACCTTAATTCAGTTTATTATTACATATAATTTTTTCATTTCTCTATTTTGCATGTACATACTAGATATAGTATTGAATTTTATTAAGATTGGAGTGAACTATAGACGTTCTTTCAGAATGGAAAATAGTTTTTGCAATCGGCTCCTTGAGTGGCTTGTAGTTACCCAGCTTATCCGTTAATGTCTCAACGGCATGCTCTGGCTCCTTCCAATTCCCTGGTTTATTAGCTGCTGGGTCCTTTTCGTTGTCCCGTTCTAATGTAGAAGATATTGCAAAGTAATAAAATGAAATAATATAAGTGATAAAAATGGCCCAGGATTTCTTGTGAAAATGTTAATTATTTTGTTTCCGTAGCTCTCAGGGAACTTGGTGTAAAATAGGTATGTACTATATTATCTCATATATTTGTACATCTTACCTTTACCATTTCCTTGAAATATTCACTGGCAATGAGATTAAAGTTCAAACATAAATCTCACTCTCTATAGCTATCAGCAGGAATACTACCCTTTCGTCTCTTCTGTCCGGTTTGCATAGGTATATCAAATACGCCGAGTAGGTACCTGTGAACTTTGTAAACTATTACATGTCATCTAACATTAAGTACCTCATGTTTGCATAATATAGGTATTAAATACCAAAGTAAAATATTTATAAGTAACAATTATGGATAACGTCAATGGCCTGAAATCAAAATAATGTTTACATAAATTAAGTCTAATAAACTTTATTGTATTAGTGAGACAAATATTAATTAGTTGAACAGAATTTATTAAAAAATTGCTACAAATAATTATACAATAGATGCATTGACAGAACTTTCGACTTGACTTAGGTTAATACTTAGGTGTCACTAATTAGTCATCGTTGTTGAAATTAATTTATAAGTAGATTATCCTTAATCCTTTGTAGTCCAACTGCATGGAAAATCCGTTTTTAAATAAAGATATTGAGGTGTGTTACACTCTATGTAATTCTAAAGTACATACTACAGTGCAAACCGCATATAAGGGATAATCTGTTTAAGGGACAGTGTTACTGTCCTATTTGGTTTATATGTAGGCTACCTTACTCGGATATAAGAGGCAGATTCCCTTAAATACGGTTTACACTGTATGGGATTAAATTAAGAATACAGGTGGATATACAATATCATAACATTGCATGCAAAATTTTCAGCTACATGCATCATAATAAGAGACAATTTTTCTAAGCTGCTAACTTAGAAATGAATATATACAGAAATATACAAAAAAAATGCAAAATATTGCTGATACATATCAGCAAACAAAGACTTGCCAGTTTTCTAATAAACCTGCTATTACGAATTTCTTCTTCCAATTATAAGTGATGGATCTGCACTTATCCTTCGCAATTTTGTGTTAATTATAATATTCACTTTTCACAAATACGGATATCTGATGGGCAGTGCAGTCGGAATAATTTTCGGAGAATTTCAAGAGCTGATGACGGGGGAGGGGGGAGGGGTTGCACTTTAATGGCAAATATCCCATTCTCCGCTCCCACGTAATACACTCTTGGTGGATGAAATTCAAATTCTTTAGCCCTGGTCCTGACGAAAGGTGAAAATTCAGTCCTTAGAATCTTGCATGTGCTTGGAAGGTTTTTAAATGCTATTGAATTTATGTATCAGGCAGGTACTCCGACACAAGAAGATGAAATCGTTGATAAAACTCACAAAATTTATTACAACACAATTTCAATGTATTCAATTTTTCTCAAAAAACAATCGAAAATTTCTTATTTGAAGACAGAGAGGAGATGTAGCACGGTGACAAGTCGGTGGCCAACTAATGCATGGCCGTATTACCGGATTGCTTAAATATTTGGCGAAGATCAAACAGTTAAAAACCAGAATGGGGAGAGATGGCTATGAGAATATTACGGCAACGTAGAAGGGGACTGAAGGAGTGATGACCATTTGGCAGGGCATGGCAAATCTTATGGTCATGGACGTGTTTGTCTTCTTCTGGGTTTTCTTTTTGCATTCATGCATCGTTCATAGAAAGCTGAGGTTAATGCAGAGCAAATGAATATGTGAATGAATTTGATAACTACATAGTAGAAGCCGGTTAGGGATTTGATGCTATACAGTGAGTGCCTGAAGATTGGGGTGGATGGGTCATTGGCAAAGTCAAGTCAAGTCAAGCCAAGCCACCCGGCAGAACATCTCAGATACTCATCAACAAATGCCCAATAGCAATTGCACAGAGGCGAGGAATTACAATGCTCTTCCAAATGGCAAGATATAATGTTATATTGCATAGATATAACATGAGTGTTTGTTGGATGTGGTCAAAGTGACCCAAACTTTGACAGATGAGACGGAGATACACCTGCAAACTGTCCATTCCACATATTCACATGCACTTACCTTATTGTGTAATGTCTAGCTGGCAAAAAGTAGCTTGACCAGAAAGCGGACATGGCAAATATCAAATACCTGGCCTGCCTGGCCACTAACTACTACAGTAAAATTACATTACTATACCTATTATACCAATAATATAAGTATTGCCATAGATTTTCAATTACTTATACGGGAAAATGTAGTATAACAACAAATTGCTTTTTACCGACGGTAGTTTCTGCAAATTCTTATAAATCTCTGCTAACTACTATCTGTACACTACAGGAAAGGTAAATAAGTAAAAATGAAATGACGCACCAATACTATTAGGTTATAAGAGTTACAGTTTTAATTTGTAAAAAGAGGAAGGCTGTCACATTGTATTTAATACATTCAACTTATACACCTTTCTTCTCTTTAAGAAATCCCCCTGCGATACTTATCAATAGGTACAAGAATAATGGTTTTACACCTTACGTTGATTTGCTACAAAGATACAATACCTACCCATAGAGAAGCTAGGTCCGCTAGCTATACATATATTTATTTGAAGTAATAAATATGATTTTTCTAAAGTTCAAACTGGGGATTAAGTGCATAAACACAAAATAGGTAGTAATTTGCCAGAAAAACAGATGTGCAATAATGAGACCGTTCTTTCCTACATAAATGAGAATAAGTACATCCTGAATCCTGAACTGATGATCTTATTGATGCTAGGAATCCCATATTATCCTTTGCATCTTCTTGCTCTACTTTTAAACTTGTATTTTGTCAGATTCTAAAACCTTCTTCCACAACCCATTCAATCCAATTATTATCTGCAATTTGGTGACCCATTTTTATAGCATCTCACAAGCTGCTAGTGACATCAGGTGTCGAATTTTATTATGGATCACTTCAGACTTCATATCAGTAGATATTATAATCTACTAGATATACTAACAATGCAATGGTAGGTACCATGAAATTCTTATCGTGCATATTCCCACATGTATTTATTCAGGTAACTTGTAAAATGCCTTACATATCTGCAATATATGTATAAGCATTAAATATTTTACTTTCAAACGTCTCTTTGGTTCTCCATAAAACTTCTGATATTTTCAATTTAATAAAATAATGTTAAGTATGGGAGAGAAGCCTAAGATTTCTATGCGTGTTATCCATCGTCTACCCTCCACAATGCAACTGCGAGAATATTTCAGCAATATAAGGTGACATTCGTGAACAAAAGGTTAGAAATGCATAATGCATAAGCATTGCATAAAATGGTATCTTATTTAATTCATGTTTGTACTTCGTGTAGGCCTATCTTCATTTATTTTATCTTTTAAGTAAATGTAAAACTGGGAATATTTGCAGCATGAAGGTGGTCAATTTGCACACACTTTTTCTGTGATATTAGTTGGAAAGGGTAATAGGTGATCTATCTATGTGTTTATCTACGTAGGTTTACTAGAACCATAATATCATGTGGTTACATATCTAGGTCAGTTGTTGTTTGTTGTCATCATGTCATCAATGTCACGGTTCGAGTTGAGTCTGAGAACTGCGTTGCATCTGAGTAAGATTCACAATTGGCAAATATTTATGTTTGTACCTATATACTAGTTAAATATTAGGTAATACAACATCCTGTCCTGAAGTACTGATAAGTTCACCTGGGTAATAATGGTAATATTGTAATAATAGTTTTGTGGAAATGCATTTTGCCTTTAAGGATGATTCCAAATCTCAACCCGCATAATATTATATCGTAATATTATGTAGTTTCATTCAATGTAACAATAAACAGCTTCTTTCAATATAAAAATTCTATTGTCGACTTTGTCTATAGCAGCTCACACAGAAATTAAAGCACAATACAGGCCTCATCATCAGCCTATTACAGATTAGAGTTGTATTCTGTCTATCTGGTTCTTGTTTTCCGTATAGGTATACATGTTTATGCTGATTTTATCTTTTCTGTCTGGTTTTGGTTACAACAGTTAACTAACCTTTGACTCTGCTTTCTTTCATCTTAAGTTTCTGTAACTCTGCACCAGAATTTGTATTTCAGTCTTCTCATTTGGGCCCCCATCCATTAATACATATTATTTGGCGATATGTAAACCAGTATTATAATATAACATTCGATTACAATTAAATCGTTCAACTTCTCTAAACACTGCCCCAAGTAGTACATACACAGCTATTTTGTAGGACAAGACAATTACTCCTAATTAATTCAATCTTTTAAATTACAATTCTTGGCAAAAATAGCAATACGGCATTCAAGTGGATAGCGAAATATTATTATATTAAACTCTATTCCAAACAAGCCGTCAATATTTTTAATATTATATCTTTAAGGTTTTAGCATTTTAATTTGAAGGATGCCACATGCAGTTAAGTTGTCTATTGTCTTTTAATCTTTTCCAAAACGACTCAAAAGCTTATTATAAGTAGTTACATTCTTATACAAATCCATTTTACAATGAGCTGCAAACCGATTTTAAGGACTAAGAATATCAATGCTATACGTACATAAGCGCATGCACATGTAAATAATACGAGAGGAATTCTGTTCCACCCGTAAATTCCTAACCCTATTTTTCAACTGCAGCTAGGTAGTAGCTAATCAATGAATCTTAAAAACAAAATTGAGTATATATGAGACTAAATGTATATGTAAATGTAAGCAAAATATTATACTTAATAGATAACTCTGAGGGACGAGACAACATTACCCCCATCCCATAGATATACTAAATGTCTATCCATCTATATAATAATAATGTAATAACCCAAAAGAAGACGGTTCTTTGTATTGCATTTTTGCATTGCACAATACAGTACTACAGATCACGGCAGCGTTACACGGTCATTACCCCAAAGTGGTCCAGCAACTTTCTGACTGAAGAGTTTGTACCGTTAGGTATCTTTGAAGAACACCTTCCCACCAGTTCCAATTACCTCCTCTATGAGTACTGCATTGTTTACTATTACTTATTATTATTATACATAATGTATACTATCCATAATCCATAATGTGGCATGAGTCGACATGGCTATAGCTCTCTTGTCACTACCTTACGTACGTCTGTCTCTGTGTGATGTGATCTCTTCTACTGCACAATACCAGTCTATAGGAAATAATATATATGTAGCAACAAGCAATACTGAAATGTACATATGCACAGATCAACTGTCACACTCACGCCGATAAAACTTGCATAACAAGAAAAGAGCTAAGAACTATGGTTAACTTAAAAATGGGGCACTAAACAGTTTCTTGTGTACATCCATTGTCTTAGCTATAAATTATCGCATGGTCTTAAGAACGTTGTGTGCAACAATTTGTAAAAACACGACACAAAACAATGGAGTATCTGAAAAATCCAGTCCAAGAAGATCCAAATTAATGTGACACTTTTAGCAATTAGCAGGGGATGAAAACGGAATATTAATTTTAGTCATAACATTGCCCATGAGGGATGCAGAGATTAATTATTAATTTTCTTAATTTATAGGTACATTATTAAGGATGCTCTAAGATATATGTACAATGTGCGTTTATCCTAAACAACACCAATAATTAAACAGTTAGGTAATTAATTGTAGTGCTTCTAGAGTTCTAGAATATAATGATAAGTCAGTTGAGAGAAATTATTTAATGTTTGCTAAGTATGAATATCAATGAATTGGAAAATGTACGTAGATGTTTCATGCGTTCCGTTAAGATAACTTTTACCTTTATTAGTTTGATAGTGATGGCTATCAAAACAATGCTACCAAATACTGCTAATACATTATTTGTTGGGACTTTATGGCAAACGTCCGTTGTGTTCAGGGGTTTATAAATGTGTTTGTACTAAAAATGTCAATCAAAGAAGTAAAAAAAGAGTCGAGAGGAGCCAGAGATGCAAGTCTGAAAAACTTGACTTAAAAATTCGTCGAATGTGTGAGCAGAAAATATTAATGAAATGGGAATGTAAGCCAGAGATTGAGATGGAGACAGAATAGTTCAAAGATATGTCGGAAGTATAATCGACAAATAAAACCGTACGGCCACAAAATACACGATGAACAAGTTCTGTTCTATGTAATGATACGAAAAGATGTTTGGCAAGTTTTTCAGCACCCAACCAATTTCCCAAGTGAGTCTCTTACCATTTTGGATGGCGAATTGCACGTAGCTCGCGGGATCTTGCATTTTTTGACCTTTTCCACAGATCATTGTGTAATTTGTATACCGTTGCTTGCCCTTATATATTTTTGCACTACGCATCATACATAGGATAACCTTTGAGTTTTTCATTGTATAATTTATGTAATGTACTTGGGAACTCTACTAAATGTATAATGGAATAGACAAAACCTGAGACTGATTTTCTAATCTAATATTCAACAAGTATGTTGCTTCCATTTCGGAAGGAGAAACGTAAAATGAAGAAATATTTTGCGGTTTAATAATTTTAGCTTCTAGCCAATAAAGTAATACATATCCAACCAAAATTGGACAAAAATAATTCAATGGCAGTTTCAAAATCGAAATCAGACCGCAATATGCAGGTGCCAATATTTCTATATACCGTCAATAATTGTCTTTGCTAGATACCTACTTCAAATAATGTCAATCGCTATTGTGTTCCACAATGCTATTAATATTTATTAGCATGCTTTTGAGATATTATTGTCATCCTGAATGGAAAGCTTAAGATTTACACATTTCAGAGAAGTATATTCCCAGATTAATATTAATTAGGTAGTTTATGTTGCAGCCTACGAAAAAACTGTAACAGGTACCACATGAATACTACCAATAAAACTATAGTAATGTCAAAAACACTTTCATCCACAAAGAAATAACATAGGTACATTTGTGAATAATGTTTGTAGGTATTACATGGATCGATTTTTAAGTAGATAATGTAGCTAACTAAGAGACTTTTGCGTAACTCAATGAGAATTGCCACTAAGGATTATGATGATGAAGCAAAGTATTTCAATTTCCCATATTTAAGGAAGCGACTATTGTATGCTTGCTTGATATTCTGGTTTTTGACTAAGGCTTCCACAAAAGATATGAAGCGGGACACAGCGCATCAACAGTATTTCTTTTCTAATAGAGCAGAATTTAATATGTGAACTATTTTTGTGATCTCAACCAAACTAATATAATATTATGAGAAAGAAGAAAATCGATAAACAAGTTGCGTGATGCGTTATAGGCAGTTACAACAAGACCCTTGAGAAAATTCATTAGAGATATCAAGTTAATTAAGATTGAGTGGGACACTTAGAAGAAAATGTGTCAATATACGGTATAATACAATATTCTAAAATATGTGTGATGCAAACTTGCAAACTATTTGGAAAATATTTTCAAAAGGGGAACAAACTCATTCTAGTTGGGGGACGACGTGTTAAATTAGGATATTAATTCACACCTATAAATTACCACGAACGGAGAATTTATTTTGGCATATTATTGCGTGTATATCCGGAACAAATTCATAATACTAGGGTGCTTTAGATATACCTACATACACTTATTAGGTGCTTATCCACAATAGCAATATAATGAAATGTTCGAGTCTTTCAATTTCACCTAAAGCTTGAGTTTAGAATTTTTAAGTGATTATTATAGAATTTCAAGAAACTGACCTTTAGGAATGTGGAAACATAAAGTAATTCTATCTCAAATATTATACCTAATTTTGTGACTGTCCTGACTGTTGTAAAATCATCTTAATACCTCCTTGCAATACATTGTGTAATCTGTGTAGTGCACTGCCCTGTCGTCGATGTGTACTGTATGAGTCTCAAGTTAATGTAAAACAATCCACATTGCATTTCTCATTATTATTCTCATTTCTCCTCATCGTTCTCGATTCTCATCACCTAAAATACCTTATGAAAGTTGCGTTATCAGAGTCAATGGAGTGCGAAGCAATGAGAAAAGTAGATAGATTCATCTCTTAATTCTAAAACGAGTCGCTCCTTCCATCTAACAGATTTAAGTATAACTGAATCAACCAGCGGGAAATATATGATATTTTCATTCATCAAGGAACACGAGCTAAAGAGGCAGGAGATTTCATCATTTCTGTTCTTTTCTGTTCTGGGTGATACTGAACATTGTCAATTGTACAGTTATTTCCCCATTTATTGATGTCATCTAGAAGTTTCTGCTAATTGGAGTCGCAGGCCGATTGTTATTGCTCTTTGGATAAAATCACAAATCCAAAATTAGTAACTTCTAGCCTTTACTATTTAGTACATTGGAGGAGAAAAATGTTTCTTCGATCTTCGGTAGCTTTAATTCCCCGGAATGTCCGGTCTCGGCTCATGTGCTATAGTACCAAAAAAGTTCCTAATGAAGGAGTGGATGCAAAATCATCTGACCCATTAGGCGATGGAAATAATAATGGCCCTTCTAACTCATCGGAAATACCATCTTCCACGGCCGAGGAAGTTCAAAAACAAGTAAGACAAGAAATGGGGAAAGTAGTTGCAGAAAATATTGCCCTGCAGGAAAAAGTAAAGACATTTGAGGTGAGCTATTTTAATATTCTTTTGCTTATAAATTACTCTAATTTGAATTGAAAATAAATTTTTTCAGGGAGGAAGTGATGAAATATATAATATTTTGTATTTTTAGGATCGATATCTCCGATCTCTTGCAGATTCTGAAAACATGAGAACACGACTGACAAAGCAGATTAACGATTCAAAACTCTATGGTATTCAAAAGTTTTGCAAAGACTTGACGGAGGTAAATAAAATATAAATTATGAAAATAAAATGTTAGATGCGTTCATTATTCCTATTTCTACACTATGCATTTTTTGAATTTGTATAGTGTACATTGCATAATAATCAAAAGATTATAGGATATAAAGATGTGCTAGTTATTTTTTGTTGTAATAATTGTCACAACATATTAATTGTGCAATATAGATTGAAGATGTTCTCCAAATGGCCATAGAGAGTGTTCCGAAATCTGAAGTCACTGACTCAAATAAACACTTGAAGCAGCTATATGAAGGGTTGACAATGACAGAGGCGAGATTGCTTCAGGTATTGTAGATTAATAATAGAAAATTAATGAGCAATTAAACAAGTACAAAAATACTACTAATATATTAATATCCATTTATTTAGGTTTTCAAGTCTCACGGTCTGACACAAATCAATCCTTTAAATTCCAAGTTTGATCCAAATGAGCATGAAGCAGTTGCGCAGCAGGTAACGAACATTAAAACTTTAAAATGTTCTGCTAATATTTAGTTGGGGCCTATACATAATTAGTATTAGTAATTATTAAAATGTTAATTCAAATGATGACTGATTTTGTAGGAGGCTGAAGGAAAGGATTCGGGTACCATAATCTTTGTTTCCAAATTGGGTTATAAACTTCACGACAGAATTATTCGCCCTGCGGTTGTTGGCGTTGCCAAATAATCATTGAATTTGGTAAACAATAAAATTTATCTACCTTTAGTGATGATATTCTTTTATATGTCAAATTATAATTTTTAAACAAACCTGTATTTAATTAACACAATAAGGTAATAAACAGTTGTAGAAAACATTGTAGATGGAGGTTTACAATAATAGTTCCCTTTTCATCAAACCAAAACAAAATACTGGTTGCGGCATTGCTGGAATGGTGAGGCCAAGAAAACGAGAAAAAAGCGATATGAGATTACTGTCACAATTTTACATGAAACTTTAGGACTTAGCTTTCACATTTATCTGTTCGCTTTCAATCGATATCTCGATAGCTCGAAGGGAACTCTTTTCAATGTTTTTCACATAAAAATTAGATTTTTCTCAAAAATGTACTAATTTGATTTTCTTAAAAGCGGTCAATAGTTTAAAAGCTATAATTACATAACTTTGAAGCATTAAATGAGAGCTCAATTCTTTAAGAATTAAGAAAAATGATAGCGACATACAAATATTACGGAGAATGGATTTGAGGATCCGGCTGAATAACTAATTAATGTGTGTATTAAATGTCAATGTCTCTACACAACGACGATACTCCAACTCTAATATATATTTTACAGTCGGTTAGTCTAAAAAAATAATTCCAGATTTCAACTTTCCCGACAAGCATTTAGTAGTGGAGCTAATTTTTATCACTAATTTGTTACACTGAGCATATTTTAATTTGCCGTTGATGGTAGGCATACAACAAAATAATGATCAGATATGATAGTGATAACCCCACCGTATTTAGTAGTACCATCTCTTCATCTAGTTGCTTCACAATTCGTTTTCATGAAGTGTAACACTACACTATAAGAATGCAATCAGATTAGTGACTGCGTAAGTCTACACATATTATGTAGATACGCTTAAAAATTGTATGCAGATCGAACCATCTATTCTATCTTTTCAGTAAGCTGAAAGAGTTAAGAATAACTTTTCAATTGCTAGAATAATTATACAATTACGTTATGATGTTATAATAGATATAGAATTATAGAATGCATTTTTAACCTTTCATATTTCAGGAGTTCTTTCAAACGAAAATAGTGTATTTAATTTATTTTCATATGTATGTTAAATGCACATGAATAGTGGTAAACAATATAATATTTGTATAGCCAGAAAGGGTTTGAAAATGTTTTCAAACAACTATAACGCCATATCTGAGAGATTACTGTGGTGGATTCACGTCCACTATTGATTCCTCAAAATCTTCGGTTCGCCTCTGAACAATTGTCCATGTTCCTACGGCGTAGTTCATCTGAAAATGGGTTTCCATCCTTACAGGTGACATTGTGCCATCCTCCGAGCGCACGTTTTCTTCGTGGTCATTCAACTTAATCGAAACAATGCGTCCAAGCTCCGGGAAAGGATTTGCTGTTAAACCACAACCACAACACTAATTATATAACACCTGCACAGTTATATGTACATATATAGCAAGGAGAGGTTTTTCTAATTTTTAATTCAAATAATCATGTTTCCATTGATTAAGTTTTCGCCAAAATTTAAGTACATAATTAAACAGAGAATAAAATCTCAACCTCAAAAGCTTGTTAAATACTTACTCCTATATCCGGCCATGAATTTGATTATGTGGGCCTTTTCGGGTCGGGTAGCCTTGACAGCAGTTGTAAGAATTTCTCGTGCTGCTATTATTAATTCTCTCTACAATAACCACACAATTTGATTAATCCAGTATAATCTGTAAATATGTACTAGCATAACAATCGACAATTTGATAAAAAAAATATGCTTACAGAAAGAACCACAGCTGAGCGAAGTGGCTGTTTTGGCACTTTCAAAATCACACTAGCTGGCAACGATGCATTCGAAGGGTCCTGTAAAACAGAAAAATATTATAAACAATATTTAAGCATTGATAATGTATTCCCCAAAGTCGGCATAATATGAGAAACTTATAATATTGTTATGCAATAAATACCCTTGTTATAACAGACCATCCTCCAGTTGTATAGTCCATCTGGAAGAGCGTTTGAGTAGTCTTTTCCATGAAAGTTCCATCCCTTTTGCGGGTGTAGTCTAATTTTTCGCTTAACTTAATAGCCACAACATTTCCAATAGCTGGAGAAGGATGCTCTGTAACAAAGCATAATATATGTAATTCATATCCCAACCTTATTGCTGTCTCATACCGAAAGGATAGCAATGAATCAAATATACTGGCTATGTAATTTTAATTTCGTTATTGAGAAATATCCTCTAAAGCAAGTGAGTGAGACAAAACTTCTTAACTTACATTATATGTACGTGGTACGTTATAGTCATATATTTATATAACAGCGTTAGCTTTGTTTCACTATGTTGCGTAAGTTGGTGCACAAACTAAAATTCCAAAATTGATAAAGTTTGAGTATTCAGTACAAAATACTTACCATAATTCCCCGACATGAACGATAGTATGTGGTCCTTTTCCTGTCTGGTAACTTTGTTCGAGACGAAGAAGATTTCTTGAGCCCTCATCATTTCACTGTCCTGCGATAACATAATATTCGGATATTACTTATTATTAGTAATTATAGATAATGTGCTATATTGTATTAAGGTATTTTAAAAGCAATGTAATTCATAACGCACTGCATGTGCATTGTGGATGCATAAGAATATTATATTTATGCTTTAGATATCAAATCTTACTGAGAGGACGATCACTTGTTGGTGTACACTTTCGATTGTCAAGGTCACCTTTTTTATTTGGTTTTTAACTGGTGGGACTGGGACTTGTGCAGCCTGCATTGTAAGGCAATTGTAGTTGCGAATTTTAATGCGGAGAGTAATTGGAAGTTGGGAAGCAAGAAAGCGTTTGATCGTTTTCTTAAAATGAGCTGGCAATTTTGCTTAGAACGTTTTCTGCTTTTGGAAATCTTCCAGACATGACAGGTTTTGATAAAACATACCCTGTCGCATATACAAAAGAAATATAAAAGACGAAAGGGCGGTTTGTCTGATTATCAGTACCAATGAAAGATCTCCGGCTAATACATTGAGGGAATTATTGCCTAAGGGGCAGAATACAGAATTGCATACCTATGGTAGATAGAGTACCCGAGAAAGTATTTCTTATATATAGCGGGGGGCTGATTGTGCCGTTTACAATTACTTTTAATCTTCTAGTACATTCTAATGGGAAATCGAATTAATGTCATTTCATAGCGTGGGACAACATACAATAGCTAGGTAGGTTAGGTATAAAATATTAAAAGGTTGGTGTGATCCGGGGTTCCATGTAGCAATAGCATTGTCATAATATTTATGACTTTACACACATTATTACCAGCGAAGCTGGATATGCTTTCGTACAGTCAGTCCGTCCGTCCGTCCGTCTGTCCGTATACAAAATAACGCCCGAAGTATTGGACGGATTTCAACCAAACTTGGCATA